>ONZH01005438.1:0-102784 GCA_900303285.1 Rhinella marina | reverse complement strand
GAATTTTAGTGAACAGCAAACTAAGCTGCAGAAACCAGTGTCAGACAGCTGCTGCCAAGGCCAATAAGATAATGGGTTGCATCAAAAGGGGCAAAGATGCCCATGATGAGAACATAGTCCTGCTACTTTACAAATCACTAGTCAGACCACACATGGAGTACTGTGTACAGTTCTGGGCTCCTGTGAACAAGGCAGACATAGCAGAGCTGGAGAGGGTTCAGAGGAGGGCAACTAAAGTAATAACTGGAATGAGTGGACTACAGTACCCAGAAAGATTATCAAAATTAGGGTTATTTACTTTAGAAAAAAGACGACTGAGGTCTAATAACTATGTATAAATATATCAGGGGTCAGTACAGAGATCTCTCCCATGATCTATTTATCCCCAGGACTGTGACTGTGACGAGGGGACATCCTCTGCGTCTGGAGGAAAGAAGGTTTGTACACAAACATAGAAGAGGATTCTTTACGGTAAGAGCAGTGAGACTATGGAACTCTCTACCTGAGGAGGTGGTGATGGTAAGTTCACTAAAAGAGTTCAAGAGAGGCCTGGATGTATTTCTGGAGGGTAATAATATTACAGGTTATAGTTACTAGTGATGGGTCGTTGATCCAGGGAGTTATTCTGATTAGAGTCGAGAAGGAATTTTTTCCCTAAAGTGGGGAAAATTGGCTTCTACCTCACAGGGTTTTTTTTGCCTTCCTCTGGACCAACTTGTAGGAAAACAGGCCGAACTGGATGTCTTTTTTCGGCCTTATAAACTATGTTACTATGTTACTATGTGTGATGTAATTCTGAGTAGTGAAAAAACAGAAAAGACAAACAGATTTAAAGGTTAAGAGCGGATTTTTTCTGGCATGAATCATTTTAGTGACTGATGAGATCGAGTCGGACAGTTGCCTCCAGTACCTTCCATTACATTCACCTGCTCTTTTACTGAGTCCTTGCTCTTATTTTCTATACAGCATATGCCACTGCAGCACACACACATAACTGTCTTGTCAAAGATTATGAACTCAGAACCTTGATTCATTTTCTCTAAAGGTTAGACGTGACTAAGACAGTAAAAAGTGAATTAAAAGAATCAATCATCTGTAATACGCAAAACTCACTGAGGATAAAAGTTCCAATACTTTGATTTGTTTCTAGATTCACATTCTACCGTGAGTACTATATACAGAGACTATGTGGACAAGAGTTAAACATGTTGTATCACATCAACCTGGTATGAGGAATGTATTATCCATTTGTCACTTAAAGGGCATCTGTCAGCAGATTGGTACCTATGAAACTGGTTGACCTGTTCCATGTACGCTTGGCAGCTAAAGATATCTGTATTGTTTCCATGTTAATATGTGCCTGCATTGTTGAGAAAAATTATGTTTTAAAGCGGCTCTGTCACTAGGTTTTAACCTATGTATTTAAATACATAGGTTAAAACCCCTTAACTTGTACAGTTAGAACATACCTGTATTGCAGAGTACAGCGCAGCGGTTGTGCTGAAAAAAGACCTTTAAACTTTATGTTAATGAGCCTTCGGAGCACCGGGCGCATGCGCAGAAGCGCTTGCAGTGCCGAACACCGCAAGCGCTTCCATCCTTGTGCGCACGCGCCGTCACTTCGCTGAACCCGGAAGTGACGGCGCGTGCGCACAAGGATGGAAGCGCTTGCGGTGTTCGGCTCTGCAAGCGCTTCTGCGCATGCGCCGGCGGGATTTCAGCTGTCAATCAATTTTCAGAGGGGCGTGGACGTCGGCATCGGAGAGAGCCTCGGGACCCGGGGGGCGGTGAAGAAGCGGTGCTCAGGAAGAAAGAGCCCGCCCCCCGGTGCTCCGAAGGCTCATTAACATAAAGTTTAAAGGTCTTTTTTCAGCACAACCGCTGCGCTGTACTCTGCAATAAAGGTATGTTCTAACTGTAGAAGTCAAGGGGTTTTAACCTATGTATTTAAATACATAGGTTAAAACCTAGTGACAGAGCCTCTTTAATATATGCAAATGAGCCTCTAGAAGCAACTGGGACGTTACCATTACACCTAGAGACTCTGCTCTCTCTCTCCAACTGCCACACCCTCTACTTTGATTGACAGGGCTAGAAGTTATGTGTTTTCACTGCCTGGCCCTGTGAACCAGTTTCATAGGTACAAATCTGCTGACAGCCGCCATCTTGATTGAAGATCTCATGCAAAATCTCATGCGCGGTGACATATGATGTCACCACGTGGCTGATGTGACTATGTCATTGCGTGCCACGCAAGATTTCACGCTGGATCTTCAATCAAGGTGGCAGCAGCAGGCTCTTCCCAATTAAATGGATGATGTGAGCATGATTTTATTTATTTTTATTAGAGACCTTAATGTGAATGTCAGATGCCTTGATCAGCAATGAGTGTGGCATGTAAGTGGTAACATGTAGCCAGTGGCAGTTTTGACCACTGCACAAATCATGCAATTGTGTGGGGCCCTAGGGCTTGGGGGCACTTTGCTGCCCCTGGCAACTGGGTTATGTTCTCAAAACCTGTATATAGTTGAATATAATGGTGAAGGAACCATCAGCTCCCTGCAACTGATGGTGTGGTGCTAGCAGACATGATGAAGTGATGCCATCATGCCTGCTGCAATGCAAATCTGCAGGATGGGAACGTGGGCTAGGTTAGTATGCATTGTGTTTGTGGGGTGAGATCACAAGAGGGGACATTAAACTGTATGACTGCCACATGTAGAGGGCATTATACTGCATGAAGGCCACAGGAGGGGACAATACACTGTGTGAGGGTCACATATAGGGGTATTGGTCACATATAGGGGTATACTGTATGTGAGGCACAGATAGGGGGCATCATTACAGTATGAGGAGCACTGTAGGGGGTAATATACTGTGTGAGGAACACATCATGAAGGGACATCATACTTTACAAGTGGCACGTAAGGAGCATCATTCTGTGAGGCAGAATATAAGGGAGCATTATACTGTGTGGATGCATGTAAGGGGGGCATTATACTGTGGGGGCATTGTGCCAGGCATTATATATTGTAGGAGGCACATAAGGGGCATTATACTGTGGGAGCACATACTGGGACATTATACGGTGGGGGGCACAAAATGGTTCACTATATTAGTGGTGTGATGGGGCAGAGCTTAGCAGTGATATTGTGTCTAGTGTGGATGGAAACAGATTACAAGGGAATAGTTCGAAGATATGGTTGCTAGGGGAAAGGAAAACAAAATGTCAAAGCAAAAATGTACAATAAGGAAAGGGAACTTGGGATTGCTGGAGCAATATAGAAGTAGTAAGAGTAGACAAGGTTAGTAATGGAGATCAGGTGGAACAAGAATGTGAAGGGCTGTCAGGCAAACCAGTTTCAAAACAAGAGTCAGATATCAGACAATACAAAACTAGCACATAGTCCAAAACAGATATAAATGCTAACTGGACCAGAGGCTAGTGTTAAGCTTCCAAACAGTGCATCTTAGATTTTGAGTCAACGGATAACCATGAACACTGTACATCAAATGCACTAGAATTCTGGCTCAAATTGGAATATGTAGAATATGCTTTACATTACTGAAACACCTACACAAAACCTATTTTGCCTAAATGTCAAGAACTAAATACAAAGTTTCCAAGGATTTAAGTCAACACTTATGTGAATTACAGTAATTGTGCCTCTTACCACTTGTAAAAGGTTGTTTTAACCAGAAATTACATTCAATACATTCACAGTATTATGCCTATTATTATCAAACTTTACATCGAAAAAAATACAGCAATTATGCCTCTGAATACGCTTGCTGTTCTAGCTGATCATTTTTTAAGATATTTTGAAGAAATGTCAATTTTTGATTACTTTGAAGGGTTTTCTTACCTAACGTTAAAGTGACGCTCATCCCACAAGAGCTCAAAAGCGTATATATTTGATAACTGTCCCAGTCAGTGCTTGAAAGAAAACTTCCAAATATTTTTGCATTGCTAAAAACAATGCACCATGGCATTGGTGAATTTTACACCAAATCAGATAATAAATACAGAAGATGACATAATATTGTAAAATAGATTTGTAACCTTTGAAGTACATTATCAGTTGTGTAAATTAGAGATAAGCTAATTTCTTGAAAATTGTTTTGTCAAATTTTTCAACAAATTTGATAAAGTGTCAAAATCAATTCTGCCCATATCAAATATGCTCCAATTGCCCTGAAAATTGGTATACCGTATTGCAATCATAGGACTTATCTTTCAAAAACCAGTGGAAAATATAAATCCAAAGAGAAAGAGAGTGAGAGCAAGTTAACTTTCCTTCCAAAAAGAAAAGAACACTTAAGCTACTTTCACACTAGTGGCAGTCCGGATCCGGCAGGTGAAGGGTACCGCCGGATCTGGACTGCCGCAGGGACAAGTGTGGGGCTGGAACCGCATTCCGGCCCAACACATGTCACACAGTACCATATACATACACACACATACACACAAACACATACATACTTACATACTCCAGGCAGGCCGCACGTCTTCACGCCCAGGAGGTGCAGTTGGGCGCTGTAGGATATCGTCATAGCTGCACGCCTCCTGGGCGTGAAGACGTGCGGCCTGCCTGCCTGGAGTATGTAAGTATGTTTGTGTGTATATGTGTGTGTATGTATGTCTGTCTGTATGTATGTCTGTATGTGTAGGTGACGGATCCGTCCTGAACTCCATTGAAAGTCAATGGAGGGTGAATCTGTTTACCATTGTGGTCACACCAGACGGATCCGCCCCCATTGACTTGCATTGGGGGCATGACGGATCAGTCTTGGTGCGGATGCCTGGACCGGAGAGAAAACCGCAGCATGCTGCGGTTTGTTCTCCGGTCTGAAGACGGAACGGAATGCTTTCAGGAGAATTCCGTTGTCTTCAGTTCAGTTTTGTCCCCACTGACAATGAATAGGGACAAAACTGAAGCGTTTTTTTTCCGGTATTGAGCCCCTATGACGGAACTCAATACCGGAATTTGAAAAACGCTAGTGTGAAAGTAGCCTTAGACTATCTATGCCAGTAGAAGTGAGATTTGCTAATTTGCATATATGTTTCCCAGAAACTCAAAGCAGTGTTGGCTGAACTACAATACTCCTCATGGTCTCCCTGATGAGAAAGATCACCCCAGGTTCCCTTTAGCTTACCAGGGCAGTTTTCTCTTCAGCACTCAGTACTCTTGTCCTTTTGGAAGGAGATCTGGCTTGCATGTCTCACTCAGAGAAGTATTATGTGTGGATTTCTTTCCCTCTGATCCGCCTGAAATGAATTAAAAGAAATTTATGACGAATTCTGAATCGGTAGAAATGAATTTTTCATCTCTAGTGTAAAAATTCAGCACTAACACCTTCATATGAGTAACTGTCTATCATTAGAATAAAATGCATGAAGAACACCTCTAGTATCCTTTAATATAAGTTATGTATCACATGTGTTCGCTTCTTTCATCAGGACATCTCATGCTTAGACTCATCAGTTAATTTTTCACGCTCAGTCATCAACTTTCCAATGTGTTATACCCAGTGTCGGACTGGCCCACCGGAGGACCGGAGGATCCTCCGGTAGGCCCCAAGCCAGGAACCTATAGTGCCGTTGCCCCGGCGCTAGCTGCCGACAATCTAAGGCCCCCTTAATGGCCCGGCTCCTGTACAGATCAACCCACCCAGCCACTTAAAAAAAGCATACTTACCTGCCCTGCCGCGCTGCCGCTGTCTTCGGCTCCCACGCTCCACTGTCTTCCCTTCCGGCACGCACTATGACCTGACGCAGCGTCACGTCATAGTGCGCGCCAGCAGGGAAGACAGTGGAGCGCGGAACCTAATGGCAGCGGCAGCGCGGCAGGACAGGTAAGTATGCTTTTTTAAGTGGCTGGGTGGGCTGATCTGAGGTCTGGGGGGGGGAGGGAGACCCTGATCTGAGGTCTGATGGGGCACAAGACGCTGACTTGAGGTCTGATGGGGGCACAAGATGCTGACCTGAGGTCTGATGGGGGCACAAGACGCCGACCTGAGGTCTGATGAGGCACAAGACGCCGACCTGAGGTCTGATGGGGGCACAAGATGCCGACCTGAGGTCTGATGGGGGCACAAGACGCCGACCTGAGGTCTGATGGGGGCACAAGACGCCGACCTGAGGTCTGATGGGGCACAAGACGCCGACCTGAGGTCTGATGGGGCACAAGACGCCGACCTGAGGTCTGATGGGGAGACAAGACACCAGCCTGAGGTCTGATGGGGGCACGAGACGCCGACCTGAGGTCAGATGGGGGTACGAGACGCCGACCTGAGGTCGGATGGGGGCACGAGACGCCGACCTGAGGTCGGATGGGGGCACGAGACGCCGACCTGAGGTCGGATGGGGGCACGAGACGCCGATCCCTGCACTGTGACATCACTGTGTTTATTATTTCTGTACTGTGACATCACTGTTTATTATCCCTGTACTGTGACATCACTGTGTTTATTATCTCTGTACTGTGACATAGCTGTGTTTATTATCCCTGTACAGTGACATCACTGTTTTTATTTTCCCTGTACAGTGACATCGCTGTGTGTATTATCCCAGTGCAGGAAGAGGTAAGTGGTCTGTGTTTGTGTGTTTGTTTTCTATTTTTCAGGGTCGTGAATGCAGAGGACTACGTCGGATTCGGTGGACTATGTCGGACTAGCTTTTTTTTTTTTTTTTTTAATAAAATGGTCAAACAGCGGTCTGGGGGAGTGTTTATTTCAATAAAATGTTTTATACTTGTGTGTGTGTATTTTTTTTTTTTTTTACAATACTACAGTTTTAGTAATTAGGGCTATCTACAGACGGCCCTGATTACTAATACTGCCGCTGCTGGTTGTATCTGGCTGGCGAAGGAAAAAAGGGGGGGACCCTACGCCATTTTTAAAAAAATTATTTAATTATTTTTGTAAAAAAATGGCGTGGGGTCCCCCCCTTTTTTCCTTCGCCAGCCAGATACAACCAGCAGCAGCAGCCTGGCACTACCAGGGAAAGGACACGGTTATTGGCCCTTCTCAGCCTAATGGTACCAGCCTGCAGCCGCCCCAGAGCCAGACCCTCAATTTAGAAGGTCCAGTCCTGCGGGTACCCGGCTCTTTCCGGCACCCCTGGTGGCGGTGGGTGCCGAGGTAATAGATGTTGGGGTTAGTGCTGGCCTGCCATACCGGCAAGCACTAAGCCCAGTATTAGTAATCAGGGCCGTCTGTAGATAGCCCTAATTACTAAAACTGTAGTATTGTAAAAAAAAATACACACACACAAGTATAAAACATTTTATTGAAATAAACACTCCCCCAGACCCCTGTTTGACCATTTTATTAAAAAAAAAAAAAAAAGTTGGTCCGACATAGTCCACCGAATCCGACGTAGTCCTCTGCATTCACGACCCTGAAAAATAGAAAACAAACACACAAACACAGACCACTTACCTCTTCCTGCACTGGGATAATACACACAGCGATGTCACTGTACAGGGATAATAAACACAGTGATGTCACCATACAGGGATAATACACACAGCGATGTCACTGTACAGGGATAACAAACACAGCGATGTCACTGTACAGACATAATAAACACAGCGATGTCACAGTACAGGGATAATAAACACAGCGATGTCACAGTACAGGGATAATAAACACAGTGATGTCACAGTACAGAGATAATACACACAGCGATGTCATTGTACAGGGATAACAAACACAGCGATGTCACTGTACAGGGATAATAAACACAGCGATGTCACTGTAGAGACATAATAAACACAGCGATGTCACTGTACAGACATAATAAACACAGCGATGTCACTGTACAGGGATAATAAACACAGCGATGTCACCGTACAGGGATAATAAACACAGTGATGTCACCGTACAGGGATAATAAACACAGTGATGTCACAGTACAGAGATAATAAACACAGTGATGTCACCGTACAGGGATAATAAACACAGTGATGTCACCGTACAGGGATAATAAACACAGTGATGTCACAGTACAGAGATAATACACACAGCGATGTCACTGTACAGAGATAATACACACAGCGATGTAACTGTACAGGGATAACAAACACAGCGATGTCACTGTACAGGGATAATAAATAGAGATGAGCGAGTAGTGAAATATTCGAAAGTTCGAAATTCGATTCGAATAGACCGCGAAATTCGACTATTCGACCGAATATCGAATCCCATTAAAGTCTATGGGAAAAAAATGCTCGCCACTTGGAAATCTCAATTCGACCACTTGGAGGTCACCAAGTCCACCCTGAAACCTCAGAAAAGGATGCCAACAATGCTGGAATGCAACTGGGACAGCAGTGGAAGCATGTCTGGGTGCATATAACGCGCCCAAGTCGCACTATTACGCCACTATCACAGCCTCTCAACAATACACTCCAAAGACAATGTAACCTCTCTGTAAAGTGAGACCATACAAGGAAACCTTCTTTCCTCTACATTGCCATGGACCCCAAGCCAAACTAGACAAAAAAGAAGATAAAATTCTGCACCCCTTAAAATCACGTTGCCTATGACAACCACAGATGGCATAGGCAAAGGGGAAAGCAAATAGACCCCACCCCTAATTGTCATTGTGTGTGTGTGTGAGATGTGGTCAGACATGTCTTCTTTAAAATGTAAAAACAACTCAAACACATGCAGAAGCCTTACAATGCCCAAATTGTTGGTGCTTGAGATGTCAGTGACCCGACCTGGCCCAGTGTCATGTCTAGCAGGTAAAGCAGTGGGGATGTTGAGGGATGCGTAGGACCGCAAAAGGCAGGAAGAGGCCGTGGGCTGGCCAGAGGCTCATGGAAAATTTTGTGGAGGCCCAAGAGGTGAGACCTGTTAAAAATTTTGTGGAAGCCCAAGAGGTGAGACCTTGATAAAATTTTGTGGAGGCCCAAGAGGTGAGACCTTGATAAAATTTTGTGGAGGCCCAAGAGGTGAGACCTGTTAAAAATTTTGTGGAGGCCCAAGAGGTGAGACCTTGATAAAATTTTGTGGAGGCCCAAGAGGTGAGACCTGTTAAAAATTTTGTGGAGGCCCAAGAGGTGAGACCTTGATAAAATTATGTGGAGGCCCAAGAGGTGAGACCTGTTAAAAATTTTGTGGAGGCCCAAGAGGTGAGACCTGTTAAAAATTTTGTGGAGGCCCAAGAGGTGAGACCTTGATAAAATTTTGTGGAGGCCCAAGAGGTGAGACCTTGATAAAATTTTGTGGAGGCCCAAGAGGTGAGACCTTGATAAAATTTTGTGGAGGCCCAAGAGGTGAGACCTGTTAAAAATTTTGTGGAGGCCCAAGAGGTGAGACCTTGATAAAATTATGTGGAGGCCCAAGAGGTGAGACCTGTTAAAATTTTGTGGAGGCCCAAGAGGTGAGACCTGTTAAAAATTTTGTGGAGGCCCAAGAGGTGAGACCTTGATAAAATTTTGTGGAGGCCCAAGAGGTGAGACCTTGATAAAATTTTGTGGAGGTCCAAGAGGTGAGACCTTGATAAAATTTTGTGGAGGTCCAAGAGGTGAGACCTTGATAAAATTTTGTGGAGGCCCAAGAGGTGAGACCTTGATAAAATTTTGTGGAGGCCCAAGAGGTGAGACCTCTTAAACATTTTGTGGAGGCCCAAGAGGTGAGACCTCTTAAACATTTTGTGGAGGCCCAAGAGGTGAGACCTCTTAAAAAATTTTGTGGAGGCCCAAGAGGTGAGACCTTGATAAAATTTTGTTGAGGCCCAAGAGGTGAGACCTCTTAAACATTTTGTGGAGGCCCAAGAGGTGAGACCTCTTAAACATTTTGTGGAGGCCCAAGAGGTGAGACCTCTTAAACATTTTGTGGAGGCCCAAGAGGTGAGACCTTGATAAATTTTGTTGAGGCCCAGAGGTGAGACCTCTTAAACATTTTGTGGAGGCCCAAGAGGTGAGACCTCTTAAACATTTTGTGGAGGCCCAAAGAGGTGAGACCTCTTAAACATTTTGTGGAGGCCCAAGAGGTGAGACCTTGATAAAATTTTGTGGAGGCCCAAGAGGTGAGACTCTTAAACATTTTGTGGAGGCCCAAGAGGTGAGACCTCTTAAACATTTTGTGGAGGCCCAAGAGGTGAGACCTTGATAAAATTTTGTGAGGCCCAAGAGGTGAGACCTCTTAAACATTTTGTGGAGGCCCAAGAGGTGAGACCTCTTAAACATTTTGTGGAGGCCCAAGAGGTGAGACCTCTTAAACATTTTGTGGAGGCCCAAGAGGTGAGACCTTGATAAAATTTTGTGGAGGCCCAAGAGGTGAGACCTCTTAAACATTTTGTGGAGGCCCAAGAGGTGAGACCTCTTAAACATTTTGTGGAGGCCCAAGAGGTGAGACCTCTTAAACATTTTGTGGAGGCCCAAGAGGTGAGACCTCTTAAACATTTTGTGGAGGCCCAAGAGGTGAGACCTCTTAAACATTTTGTGGAGGCCCAAGAGGTGAGACCTCTTAAACATTTTGTGGAGGCCCAAGAGGTGAGACCTCTTAAAAATTTTGTGGAGGCCCAAGAGGTGAGACCTCTTAAACATTTTTGTGGAGGCCCAAGAGGTGAGACCTCTTAAACATTTTGTGGAGGCCCAAGAGGTGAGACCTCTTAAACATTTTGTGGAGGCCCAAGAGGTGAGACCTTGATAAAATTTTGTGGAGGCCCAAGAGGTGAGACCTCTTAAACATTTTGTGGAGGCCCAAGAGGTGAGACCTCTTAAACATTTTGTGGAGGCCCAAGAGGTGAGACCTCTTAAACATTTTGTGGAGGCCCAAGAGGTGAGACCTTGATAAAATTTTGTGGAGGCCCAAGAGGTGAGACCTCTTAAACATTTTGTGGAGGCCCAAGAGGTGAGACCTCTTAAACATTTTGTGGAGGCCCAAGAGGTGAGACCTCTAAAACATTTTGTGGAGGCCCAAGAGGTGAGACCTCTTAAACATTTTGTGGAGGCCCAAGAGGTGAGACCTCTTAAACATTTTGTGGAGGCCCAAGAGGTGAGACCTCTTAAAAATTTTGTGGAGGCCCAAGAGGTGAGACCTTGATAAAATTTTGTGGAGGCCCAAGAGGTGAGACCTCTTAAACATTTTGTGGAGGCCCAAGAGGTGAGACCGCTTAAACATTTTGTGGAGGCCCAAGAGGTGAGACCTCTTAAACATTTTGTGGAGGCCCAAGAGGTGAGACCTCTTAAACATTTTGTGGAGGCCCAAGAGGTGAGACCTCTTAAACATTTTGTGGAGGCCCAAGAGGTGAGACCTCTTAAAAATTTTGTGGAGGCCCAAGAGGTGAGACCTTGATAAAATTTTGTGGAGGCCCAAGAGGTGAGACCTCTTAAACATTTTGTGGAGGCCCAAGAGGTGAGACCTCTTAAACATTTTGTGGAGGCCCAAGAGGTGAGACCTCTTAAAAATTTTGTGGAGGCCCAAGAGGTGAGCCATAAATATATACATTTTTCTTATTTACGGAGCAATTCTACGGCGGTTAAGGAGGAGGAGGTGGAGGAGGAAATGGCACTTCATACAGATGGCACTTCACTTTTGGCTGCTTTCCACTGTTGGAGAAGCAAAGTCCGGGTCAATCCACTTGCTGTTCATTTTGATTAGCGTCAGCCTGTCGGCACTGTCGGTTGACAGGCGGCTGCGCTTATCGGTTATAATGCCCCCGGCTGCGCTGAACACCCTTTCTGATAGCACGCTGGCGGCAGGGCAGGCAAGCACCTCCAAGGCGTACAGGGACAGTTCCAGCCACGTGTCCAACTTGGAGACCCAGTAAGTGTAGGACGCCGAGGGATCGGGGAGGACAGGGGTACGGTCTGCCAGGTACTCCCGCAACATCCGCCGATACTTGTCCCTCCTGCTGATAGCGGGCCCCGCAGTGATGGAAGTTGCACGAGGGGGTGCCATGAACGTGTCCCACACCTTGGAGAGTGTTCCCCTGGTGGCTGTGGGCCTGATTGATGTTGTGGGACTCTGGGAGACCCTCTCCTCTCTGCCGCCAGCGATGGTGGGTGGGAAAATCTCCATCATGTTCTGCACGAGTTCCCTCTGGTATTCCAGCAATCGATTCGTCCTCTCCTCTACCGGAATAAAAGAAGAGACGTTATCTTTATACCGGGGGTCCAGGATTGCGAAGACCCAGTACAGTTTGTTCTCCACTATCCGGACAACACGTGTGTCCCGGGAAAAGCAGCCCAGCATGAAGTCAGCCATGTGTGCCAGACTCTGAATAGGCATGACCTCACTGCCCCCACCAGAAGGATCACTTGCCATTTCCTCCTCTTCCTCTTCCGCCTCCTCTCCGCCCCATCCGCGCTGAACCAATGGGACGCACACAGCCTGACTGCTACCCTCGCCGCCAGCATCCTCCTCCTCTTCCACAGCCACCTCCACGTCGTCCTCCTCCTCCTCATCCTCCTCCTCCTCCTGCAACTGCCACCGAGAAGCAGACAAAAGTGTGGTCTGACTGTGTAGCTCCGTTGCGTCTCCTCCTACCCCCGTCTCCTCTGCGTGCAATGCGTTCTCCCTTATTGCGATGAGTGATTCTTTAAGGACGCATAGGAGCGGGATGGTTACGCTCACTATAGCGTCCTCGCTGCTGACCTTCTTGGTGGACTCCTCAAAGATACGCAGTACATCGCATATGTCTGCCATCCATGGCCACTTGTGGTTGGCAAACTGAGGGAGCTGAGTTGGAGGCACGCGTGGATTCATAATCTGGTACTCCATCAATGCTCTCTGCTGCTCACACACCCTGGCCAACATGGAATAGGTGGAATTCCAGCGAGTCGGCAGGTCGCACAACAGCCGATGTTCAGGCAAATGGAGGCGTTGCTGGAGTTTTTTTAAGCTAGCAGCAGCTACAGTTGACTTCCGAAAGTGAGCGCACAAGCGCCGCACTTTCACCAGTAGCTCTGCCAGGTTGGGGTAAGTCTTTAGAAATTTTTGGACTACCAGATTAAAAACGTGGGCCAGGCATGGTACGTGATTGAGTTCGGCAAGCTCCAGAGCCGCCACCAGGTTACGGCCGTTATCGCACACGACCATGCCTGGTCCTAGCTGCAGCGGCGACAGCCACATCTCCGTCTGCTGCAATATGGTGTCCCTCACCTCTGGGGCGCTGTGCTTCCTGTCGCCCAAGCTGATGAGCTTAAGCACCGCCTGCTGACGTCTCCCCGCGCCAGTGCTGCAACGCTTCCAGCTAGCGGCTGAGGGCGATGTTAAGGCAGAGGAGGAGGAGGAGGAAGAAGAGGAGGGGGGTGTATCAGAACCCATGCTGGCAATCTTGGGCAGGGGTGGTAGGTAGGCCGTCTCTGTTTGCGACCCCGTCCCCGCTTCCACAACATTCACCCAGTGTGCCGTCAAAGAAATGTATCGTCCCTGGCCACAAGCGCTTGTCCACGAGTCGGTGGTCAAGTGGACCTTTGCGCTGACTGCGTACCTCAGGGCCCGCCTGATGTTACGCGACACGTGCTGGTGCAGGGCGGGGACGGCACTCCGGGAAAAGTAGTGGCGGCTGGGGACGGAATAGCGAGGTGCGGCAGCCGCCATCAGTTCGCGGAAGGCCTGCGTCTCCACAAGCCTAAACGGCAACATCTCCAGGGCCAGCAGTTTGGAGATGTGGCAGTTTAAGGCTTGGGCTTGGGGGTGACTCGAGGCGTACTTCCGCCTGCGGTCGAACGCCTGCGAGATAGACAGTTGTTGGGACGAGGAGTGTGAAGGTGCAGGCGAAGAGGCGGGGGAAGGGGAGGCTGAAGGAGAAGGCCCCAAAGTAGCCGAGGCAGAGGCAGATGTGGAGGTGTCCTGGCTGGAGGTCTGGACCGCAGTGGCAGCACACAAAAAAGGGGAAGAGGCAGTGGCAGCAAGACCGGGCGCAGGTTGTATTGCGTTGGCTCTCTCCCACTCAGCCCAGTGCTTGACTTCCAAGTGACGCCGCATGCCTGAGGTGGTCAGATTGCTCTTCTCAGAGCCCCTACTCAGTTTTGAGTGGCAGAGTGTGCAAACCGCGCTCAGTTTGTCATCCGCACAAACATTAAAAAATCTCCACACCACAGAAGTACGAGGCCTCGATGGGGGAGCTTCGCGCGACTGCCCGCTGCCGGGAACAGCTTCGGCCCTGCTGGCTGTGGCCTCACTTCTCTGTCTGGACTGTCCTCTGCCTCTGGACATCCCTCTGCCTGTGGACATCCCTCTGCCTCTGGACATCCCTCTGCCTCTGGACATCCCTCTGCCTCTTGCTGCCTTTTTCGGTGCTGCGCAGACCACCACCTCTCCACTACTTTCCTCGCTGGACATCACCCCTGGCCAAGTGGGGTCGGTCATTTCGTCATCCACCACCTCAACTTCCTCACTCTGCTCCTCCTCCTGCCCACTGGACATTCCAACAGCCTCCCTTGATGGCAACTGCGTCTCATCATCATCATCGCTCATGATAACAGATGCTGGCTCAGGGTCCACATCAGCCACATTTGGGCATCACTACAAACAAATTCCTCTGGTAGCTCCTGGGATTCTTCCGGCACATCTGAAAAAGGACCCGAAAAGAGCTTCTGGGAGGGGTCAATGGTGGGATGACTCTGTTGGCCAGGTGTGGAGGAAGGAGGGTCAGAGTGAGACTGTGTGGATGACTGGCTGGTGGACAACTGTGTGGAAGCGCTATCGGCTATCCATTGCACCACCTGTTCAACCTGCTCAGGCCTCAACAGCGGTGTAACCCGCCCCCTGCTTAACTGTCCCATAAAGGCAGGGATTCTGGATGAGTGGGATCCTGGCTGACCCTCACCAGCACGCATTGTATCCCCACTGGCTTCAACAAGGTCCCCAACAGCATTTCCGCGCCCCCGTCCTCGTCCACGTCCTATTCCGCTAGCCCCCCTCCGCATTTTATTTTTTTTTGGTTACAATATTTTGCCTTCACAGCCGTGAAATTATTTTGCAAGAGAACGCACAGTACAGTTGCCAATTATAAGGCCTATATATATTTTATAGTTCAAGGTACACAGCCGTGTACTAACTTTTCAGACGGTGGGTATTAACACCAGGTATTTAAATAATTTTGCAAGAGAACGCACAGTACAGTTGCCAATTATAAGGCCTATATATATTTTATAGTTCAAGGTACACAGCCGTGTACTAACTTTTCAGACGGTGGGTATTAACACCAGGTATTTAAATAATTTTGCAAGAGAACGCACAGTACAGTTGCCAATTATAAGGCCTATATATATTTTATAGTTCAAGGTACACAGCCGTGTACTAACTTTTCAGACGGTGGGTATTAACACCAGGTATTTAAATAATTTTGCAAGAGAACGCACAGTACAGTTGCCAATTATAAGGCCTATATATATTTTATAGTTCAAGGTACACAGCCATGTACTAACTTTTCAGACGGTGGGTATTAACACCAGGTATTTAAATAATTTTGCAAGAGAACGCACAGTACAGTTGCCAATTATAAGGCCTATATATATTTTATAGTTCAAGGTACACAGCCGTGTACTAACTGTTCAGACGGTGGGTATTTACACCAGGTATTTAAATTAGTTTGCAAGAGAACGCACTGTACAGTTGCCAATTATAATGCCTATATATTTTATAGTTCAAGGTACACAGCCGTGTACTAACTGTTCAGACGGTGGGTATTTACACCAGGTATTTAAATTAGTTTGCAAGAGAACGCACTGTACAGTTGCCAATTATAAGGCCTGTATATTTTATAGTTCAAGGTACACAGCCGTGTACTAACTTTTCAGACGGTGGGTATTTACACCAGGTATTTAAATTAGTTTGCAAGAGAACGCACTGTACAGTTGCCAATTATAAGGCCTATATATTTTATAGTTCAAGGTACACAGCAGTAGTGCCAAATATAGTTTGGTATGTAGCAGAGCACCTAATACACCACTAATGCCTCTCTCTGTCCCTACTCCAGCAGCTATCCCTGAATACAGCAGCCGTTCTCTGTAAAGTCTATATTGTAGTTAAGCTATCACTGTACTGCACTATAGTAGCCCTGATAAGGGCTTTTAATCACGCTCCTGCCTGTCCAACAGCTAAAACCTGTCTCTCCCTTCTCCAGCCTCTGTCCCTGACTAAGTTCACGCAGCATATGCGTACGAGCAGGAAGAGCTGAGTTTTTAATATTCGAGGTCACATGGTTTTTCCAGCCAATGCATGTAGACGCCGTTTTCGCGCTGCCAGCGTGCTCAGCGTGCCTGTCATACCCCCACTGCATGGTGATTGGTGGAAAAAGAGCACCAGGGAAGGTGGGAGGAGAAACGAATTCTAAGTGCGCCATCGCCGTTATACTCGAACGAAATCGAGTACGCCAAATAGTGTAGTATTCGATCGAATACCAGCTCGATCGAACACTACTCGCTCATCTCTAATAATAAACACAGTGATGTCACAGTACTGGGATAATACACACAGTGATGTCACTGTACAGGGATAATAAACACAGTGATGTCACAGTACAGAGATAATAAACACAGTCATGTCACAGTACAGGGATAATAAACACAGTGATGTCACTGTACAGGGATAATAAACACAGTGATGTCACAGTACAGGGATAATAAAGACAGTGATGTCACAGTACAGGGATAATAAACACAGTGATGTCACAGTACTGGGATAATACACACAGTGATGTCACTGTACAGGGATAATAAACACAGTGATGTCACTGTACAGGGATAATAAACACCGATTCTTCTATGGTGGGCCCCAAGAATTATTTCCTCTGGTGGGCCCTAGGTACTCCAGTCCGACCCTGGTTATACCCATTTAAGCATCAGCTTGCTATTTAATATTTTCAAATGAGCAATTCTGCCTGTATGTTTTTTTTCCTTTTGCAATGACAGTATGTGTGGATAGGGGATATGTGTTTATAATGGGACATCCCTTTAAGTGGGTTTACTGAATTTGACTATTTGAATTATTATACACATTATAATACTTTACCTCTTGCTAAGGTGAATTTAACCTTTGTATGTGTTCATTTTCAGATGTTGCTATGAAGAAAGAGGTCAGAAATGACTGATGTGGAGCCTGTGGTCACAGATTTTGCAGCATCAGGAAGATCAGGTCGCCGCAATGCCTTA
Source organism: Rhinella marina (assembly GCA_900303285.1). Taxonomy (NCBI): domain Eukaryota; kingdom Metazoa; phylum Chordata; class Amphibia; order Anura; family Bufonidae; genus Rhinella; species Rhinella marina. The sequence continues at coordinate 85,664 of ONZH01005438.1, read as the reverse complement.
CCAGACATTTTGGGTTCTCCAGCAGGAGCTGAGACATCGGATCTGCCACAGAAACTAGCAGAGCTCTGTGTATCTCAAGGTACTGTAATTAAAATTATAGAAAGTAATACACTATACTTAAAACTACTGTATATTAAGTTCAAGGGGTTGTCTCACGAAGACAACCTCTGTCTATATGTCCTATTATTGGATGTACCTCGATGCGAGGGAGAAAAAAGAAAGGTCTATGCAGCGCTGCAAGCATGAAGATTCTTCAGATGGTTTGAACATTACCTGATTTTACTTATCTGATGAAGGGGTTAGTACAGCCCCGAAACACATTGTTCTTGCACCTTAATAAGGTAATCCTCAGGGGTGCATCTTTCGTTTTAAAGTCCTACACATTTGCTTGTGCTCTCCTCCCTCCTGAGATATCCATATTCTATCACGGAATATGAACATCATAGTAGGGATCCCCCACTTGGTGCCCTCTTCTTTGAGCCACACAGCAGCTCATTTAAATGACAATTGTGTAATAGTACATGTAACTATGGAGGGGCTGCACTGAAAATGTCTGGTTCGACCGGGCTTCAGTTTGCTGTAGGTGCTGGGAGGTGACTGCATTCTAAAGAGTTATCATTAAAGGGAGTCTGTCACCTAATTTTCACCAATATAACTAAGAGCACTGCCCCACAGAAGGTTGCATACATATCCCAAACATACCTGTGTGTACTATGTGCCTTTATTCCATGTCCAGGAAAAGCACTTTTATTCTGCTGGAAAACAGCTCCCAAGTGCCTAGCTGAAAGTGAAAGTAAAAACTGTTTTCACTCCTGACTCGAATACTAACAGCTATATCTTCTGATATAGTGGATATGATGCATGATTCTGGTATTGTTTGAAAGGTTGAAATGCCAGCTTTCAAACAAGGTCAGGTTTTTATTTCTAGTGGTTACCAATCCCAAGATATGAGCAACTAAAGCAGCCTCCCCCTCTTCAGTCTGGTTTGCTTTGGGAGCCTGCAGCAGCAAAGCTGGGCACTTGGGAGCTTTTTTGAGCAGAATAAAAGTGCTTTTCCTGGACATTGAATACAGATACAAAGTGCACACAGGTATGTAGGTATGTTTGGGATGTGTCTGAAATTTTCTATGGGGCACTGCTCTTAGTTATATTGAAGAAAAACAGGTGATAGACTCCCTTTAATGAGATAATCCCTTTAAAACTGTCTGTATGTTTGGTTTCATGTTCCAGTTCAGGCCCTTCTCCCTTAAAGTCTATGAACAACTTTGCACTGAATGTCTTTTTAATGGTCCTGTAATTCCTAGATGCAAAATAAAGCAACAAGTAGCCTTCATTATAACAATTGCTACCATTTTCATTTACAGTCTGTGCAACTCCTGAACATATCTGACTGTGCTGCTTCTGACATAAATCCACCAATCCACTGCTACTGGCTGCTGTCAGCTCTCTCTTTTCTAGCCCTCCCTCCATTCATATAGTCCTCTTTTAGAGAGGCCCACAATGTGTGGAAAAGGTGTACACAGCACATGAGATTGTAAAGAGTGACAAAGGGCAGATCAGATGGACTGTACTGTATCAGAGTGCACATACAGAAAAGAGCACATATGCCAGAATCTGCATGGGGAGTTGGTGAATCACACATGCAAAACCTGTGGTAGGATCTGCAGGTGTAAGCACAGGTAATTGGAGAACCCTCAGGGGAAGCAGGTTTCTACATATTTTTCTTACAGTGATGCTTGAAGGTTTGTGAACCTGTTTTCTGTATTTCTGCATTTGGCCTAAAACTACATTGGATTTTCAGAATCGTTCTAAGTCAAACAAAAGAGTCAAAAACATTAGACTTGGTCATTTATTTATTGAGGAACATGATCCAATTTCATATCTGTGAGTCACAAAAGTATGTGAACCTTTAAGATAAGCCAAAAATTTGAAGGTAAAATTAGAGTCAGATGTTTTGAATCAATGGGATGACAATCAGGTTTGAGTGATTGACTTGTTTTATTTAAAGAACAGGATCTATCAAAGTGTGGTCTTTACAACACATGTTGGTGGAAGTGTATCATGGCAGGAACAAGGAAAATTTCTGAGGATCTCAAAAGAAGAGTTTTGATTGCTCATCAGGCTTGAAAAGGTTACAAAACCATCTTTAAAGAGTTTGGGCTTCACCAATCGACAGACAGATTGTGTACGAATAGAGGAAATTCAAGACCATTATTACCCTCCCATGAGTGGTTGTCCAACAAAGATCATTCCAAGAGCAAGGTAAATAATAGTCTGCGAGGTCACAAAGAAACTCAAGGTAACCTCTAAGCAACTAAAGGCCTTTATCTTTTTAGTAGTGATGAGCGAGCATGCTCGAGTCCCCTCCCTGCACCAAGACGGATCCGTCATGACCCCCAGTGCAAGTCAATGGGGACGGATCTGTGTAACACAATAGTAAACAGATCCATCCTCCATTGACTTTCAATGGAGTTCATGATGGATCCGTCACCTTACCTTTCCCAGCAGCTCCCTCCTCCCTCCAGCAGGTGGCGCTGTGGTGAAAGCTTATTGAAAGGCCGCACATGCTCAGTTTCATCCTTCAACTGCCTCCTGAGCTGTGATAGGGAGAGCTGAGACACACCCTCTTAGCTGCAGCAGAAAAGACACTCCCCTTGAGCTTTCAGCTTTATATAAATCTAGCAGAGCAATGAATGGGGAGGTCTCCGGATCCATGTGAGGTAGACAGCTGGTTCTGTCTTTGTTAGAAAGAGACTATCATGTATTATATGATGTCTGTTTTTCATTTTTTTACAGTAGTCATGGGATAACCCCTTTAAGGCAGAATAATGTTAAAGTTTTAGAATGGCCAAGTCAAATTCCTGAGCTTAATCCAATACAAATGTTGTAGAAGGACCTGAAGTGAGTATGGGAGGAAACCCACCAACCTAACAGAGTTGAAGCTGTTTTGTACGGAGAAATGGGCTACAATTCCTCCAAACTGATGTGCAGGAATAATCAACAATTACCAGAAACATTTAGTTTCAGCTATTTCTGCACAAGGGGTCACACCATATGCTGAAAGTGAGGTTTAACATACTTTTGCCACTCATAGAGATGCAGTATTGACCAACTAGAATATTTTTGACTCATTTGTTTGATTTGATAATCTTTATCTTCTTTTAGGACTTGTGAAAATAAGTTGTAGTTTTAGGTCAACTTTATGCAGAAATATAGAAAATTCTGAACAGTTCACAAACTTTCAAGCACCACTGTATATATTGCAATGTATAGGTTCTTGAACTGTAATTACACTCCTTGTTGATGTATAGCTTGAAGAATTAGCTTTGCCCCAAAAAGAGCTCCAGCAGGTGTCTACCCTGTAAGTGTGGGTAAAGGTCTGGTATGGATCCAAAATGCATAGTTCTTTAAAAAAAACTACAACTTCCAGCATGCCTGGACAGCCTACAGCTATCGGTTTGCAGCAAGACATTGTGGGAGTTGTAGTTTTACAGCGGCTGGTTGGAGGTTGAGCATCCCTGGTCTATGTTATTAAGGTTACTCTGGTGGTGTTTGCATAGATGGCCCTTTGTGTCAATCAATGCCTGTCATATTCTGCATATGCATTTCCATTGATGATCTTCTTGATAGGTGATCTGTGTACAGCCTTCTCTTCATATACTATCCCAAGCAATAGGTTGTCAAATGAAATTTCTGAGTGAGTATTACTTATAATCTAGCATAGATTTGGATATATATGTTCTGATTGCTAGTCATGCTGCACTTGCGTGTTCTGAAAGATGTATACATTCTGTACTTGTGGTGTCACATGTTGTAATTAAAGGAGTGTGTTTGTACCTGGATTTTAATATGTGCAAATAAATTATGAAGATTTGGTTGCAAACTGGATTCAATACCTTCTTTCTTTGCCAAGTAAAGTACACAAGGCAGAGCCTGCAGGGGGAGGGAGTGAATCACATAGGCAGCAATACTGAAGACAGTGGACAGAATGGTAGACTCTGCAGGTAGAGCATCTTGTCATTAAGAGAACTTGATGCATATGAATATTTTTTTTCTATTTTAGATGAAGGAGCAGAAGGAGGAGGGACAACTTCAGGGGAAACTCCTGCCGAAACACCAGAAGAAAAATCTGATACCTAAAAGTCACCTGGGGACAAACACTTGACCTTCTCTGATGGACAATGAGCCCAAGTTGGGTGATGAGTGGACTATGCAACACTTTGTATGGGAATAACGTATCTCTTAGTATTTAGCTCTATTGAATAGAAATATTTTGTACTCTAGATGGGTATGGAACAGGTTGACAAAGAATGTTTCTTGGGCTGCATTTTACAAAACCAATTGTTTGAAATCAGTCTACAGCCTTCAACACGATAGCAACTGGAGTAGTATCAGGTATTGTAAATTATTGTTTTGTTGTTTGTATTCTTCAATATAAGTACAGAACAGTAAGGCTTTGGTGTTCAGTATACTTAGGAAGCTGTTTCAAGAGTAATGTCACCATGTCTCATAGATTTTGTTTCAAGGTAAATTACCACAGGAAATAGGTCATCTTAAAATACTGCTCCAGAATTATGCTCTGTCGCTGAAAGGGAGAAATACATAAAGGCAACCGTGTTCTCAGTGCCTTAATGTCATTAGTTTTATATGTGACAATCTTGTAACCTGAAAACTGAGCCTGTGTAACACACGCCACATGAAAAATTGGTGGAACACTAGCCAACGACTTAGCTATATCTCTGTGTGTCACTTTGTCAACTAATGTAGCAATGTATGTGGTTTCACTTGTTTGATATAAAAATAAAAAGAATATTGTCATTGCAGCCATCGTGTACACCTTGTGATGTTCACGCACGTTCCTCGGGGATGAATAATTACACAAGATATTTCTTATTAAACTGTTTATCTGCCTAACAAGATCACGGCTATAAATAAAACACTGATTTCTAAGCAAGATTGAGCACATTTACATGAGGCATTTTTAACCCAGCTGGGAGTAACATTCTGTGCAGTGGCGGTACATCTGCTAATAATTCAAAATACAATATGCCTAGAGAAAGAGAAGTGGAACATGGCACTGTATTATGTAATGACTGAATTGTAATTCCACTACATGTATAGAACAGATGTACCATCAGCCCAGGCTTCTGTTGCCATGAATAACCTTAAAGCATAATGTTTCTCTTGCGTGATTCTAAAGACAGGACCAGCAGGTGAAAAGCAGCTCCTTGTAAAATGCCTAAATGACAATGTTTTCAAAATGAAGGAGATTTCATTTAGTTATTTTTGAGGCATAATCTACTTGGTTTCTCTATGATAATATTTAGAACACAACTTATCAAATCTTTCCATTTGGCTGTGGGTGTGTGTAAACCTGTAATTTCTCATTTTATATTTTCCAGTGATGGCATCTAGTGTTGAGCGAAGCGAAGCATTCGAAGCAGAATTCGGTCCAAAGTTTAGGAAACCTTTGATTTACAACTAAGTCGAATTTCCTCATGCTTCATGTAACAAATCACGTTTTCTTAAAATGGCATAATGCCATGCAGCCAGCCAATCCGCAGATAGCCATACCCTGTGATATCTCAGCCCTATAAAACCCTCATCCCACGTAGTCCCCGCCTTTGCCCTGTAAGCTGAGCATAGGGAGAGACGTGGCAAGTGCTCATGCGCTAGGGACAGTGTTGCTGCAATAATCCAGCGGCCATGTTTGATCCATCCACCACCCTTAGGTTCTTAGTAGGGAGGGATCCCAGACATTTTGGAGGGATCCACATGGGATTCTGGTCATCCCTGTTGTGGATCCCTTAATTTTATTGCTTTGAGGAAAGTTTTCCCGCCTAAATGCTGTGTACCATCTCTGGTGCCATCAGCAGGACAGGGGCTGCTGAATATACGCTCCGTCTCCCCTGATCCTTTTTGGTGGGGGCATGGGGGGTGGAACACACCCTGATAACCATGAATCTGAAGGGTTAAAAGTCCTTGACCTGCATTAAAGCATCAGACACCCGGCGGCCATGGAGGCTGATGGATATGCCTGCAGCTGCCATTTTTGAGTGCCTGGCTGCTGACGTGAATTTACTTCCGGTGGTCGAGAAAGGGGTTAACTTCCAAGCTGAGATTGGGCCACCAAGTTGGCAAAATATGATTAGGCAGTGTGGCCTAGTTTACCTGATTTATAGAGATTCATGACAAATTAATTTGAAATTAATCTAATTACTTGGTGTACTTTGGCAAATCGGTCACATTGAATTTTTCAAAACTTCGCTCATCTCTAATGGCATGCCTTAGTGTGTTTACAGGTTGAAAACTGCAGTGAACCCTGAAAATTTAAGACCTCTTGGCTCCCTCTAAGGTCCCGTTCAGATGGTGGTTTATGCTGAAGGAATCTTGGGGCAAACTTTGCTACACAAATCTAGGAGTGGCTGTATAGTGTCCTTCTCATATAGCTTTCAATGGGCGGTAGCGGTGCAGTTTGTGTGGTTTTTAAGCCACAACCGCGCCAAGAAAGGACACTGCATGAAGCCCTGGATAATCTCCATTCTAAATTCTCCATGTGAATGTACCCTAACATATTTGTTTTGGTAAGCACTTGCAATCCCCATAAAATAATAGTTCAGAAGCATCTACGAATTCTACAATGTACTTATAAACAGGTGTCAGCATCCTCCAGCACTTCAGCTGTTTTTACCATACACGTTCCATGCTCCATTCTATTCTATGAGGGTTTCAAGAACAGCAAAGGTGAATGCTGGGAATTGAAGTTTCACAATAGCTCTAAGTCAGGAAGAGCTGGAAGGTCTCATTAAAGCATAGAACTCTAAAAAGTATACATCTCTGGTAGTGTTGAGCAAATGGAAGTGGACTTCGATCTGAATTTCAGGAAACATTTTATTTGCTGCAAAGCCGAATTTCCTTGGACTTCATGGTAACAAATCAATTTTCCCTGAAATGGCTGTAAAAACAAAATATATATATATTTATATATCTACTTAATCTATTTGCGCACAGAAGAAGCTGCTGTGGCCATCTTGATTGTAGATACCGCACAAAATCTCAAGCGTGGTGGCTAGCTTGATGAGATTTTGTGTGGTGACTTCAATCAAGATGGGCGTGGTGACCTCTACGCAATCAATTGGATACGGTGCATATTTTTTTTTTACCGGATTAACCTCTGAAAGCCCCCAATGTTAATCTCAGAAGCCCACAGGGGGCAGGTGAATAACTTGGTGGGCCCCTATGCAAGGTAGGCTCCTAGTCTCCTACCTCCTGCACAAGTGGCACATAACACAGTAGACTTACTGCACTACATATTCAGTGTACAGCACCTCAACCAGCCTATTTTCATATAAAAAACTTGATAGATTATTAAAGAAACTCCCCAGTTTTCAGAGCTGAGATGACTTCTAGGTATAGAGGAAAGCTGCCAGTGTCCTCTTTTCTCCAGGACCTACTTTCTCATAGTTTCTGCATGGATCCCCATATTCAATCATCTGGTAGCATCTTGCTGCTGTGTGAGCAGGTAATATTTGAATGTATCTGTACGCTGGCCCCCAAAATAAATTTTACTGCTGGGCCCTAGGCATCCCAGTCCGACATTGTCTGAGGGGTTCAATGACGGGGGATGGGGTCATTGTACATGTTACATACAAAGAAATCACGCAAAAATTAAAGCAAAAACGCTTCCGTCATGATAATACAACTGGCTGCATCCGTTCTGAATGGATCCGGTTGTATTACCTTTTAAATACCCAAGTATTGTGTCTGAGAAAACAAATCCGTCTCCATTGACTTACATTGTGAGTCATGACGGATCAGTTTGGATCAGTTTCTTCATGTGGACACCAAAGCGCAGCAAGCAGCGTTTTAGTGTCCGCCTCCAAAACGGAATGCTGACTGAACTGAAGCAAACTGATGCATTCTGAACGGATCCTTTTCCATTCAGAATGCATTAGCACAAAACTGATCAGTTCAGGACCGTTTATGAGAGCCTGTGACGGATCTCATAAACAGATCCTTACAACGCAACGCAAGTGTGAAAGTAGCCTTATTCATGTGCCTAGACTTCTACTTGGTGAATACAACGACTAATATTTTAAGTGGACTGATTATCTGGCCGATTATCGGGAATGAACGTTCATATGAATGCTTATTCCCAATATTCCTGTGTAAAAATGTCCTTGATCATTTGAAGAATGAGCAAAAATGTGTTTATTGGGTGAAAGCATAATTGTTGTGGCACCCAAAATCATAATTTATGAGCAGCAGATTGTCCTGTGTAAACACATATTTGCTGCCCAGAAAAAAATGAATCTGTATGAGGATGAGTAAATGCAGTACTAATCACTCTGATTTCTGCATGTACTGTAAATGCGATAAGGCAATCATCGGGAGCAAATTATTCACTCCCAATAATTTCTTGCTGTTGGGCCCATGTAAAAGGGGCTTATGTCAAAGCAATTAACTTTTTAAGAGTATTGTGTACAGATCTTAGCATCTCAGATTCTTTTTTGAATATGACTGGAGAGAGTGGGCAATATGGTCATTTCTGGCAAAGCCTCAGTTTTCCACTACTATTAGGCAGCCTATACACATTTAAACACTGTGGGCCAAATCTCTCAAAACTTCCTCCTTGCTCCCCAATACACATCCTACTCAGCCAAATTTATACAGTATGTGTATTCAAAGGGGAGAGGGCAAAAAGCAGCAGCTGTGTGTTTCAAGTGGCAACTTATCTTTTAGGAAATCAAAAGGATCAGGGCTATTAACTTTGCCTTATACCTCTCTCCACTGACATTATCTGTCGAGGAGAGTCAAGATCTCCTAACACATTGGATTGTTGGCCGAACCCCTATTCTCCATGGGTCTAGCTGACAATACATTAATATGTATGACACCTTCAGCAATAGTCTGTCTTGGTCCTTTCACTGCCGAGACACAAGAACACTATTTCTAGGGTCACAAACCATTAAGCCTATTTTGATTTTCAATACTGGACTGTAAAATGCGTGGGTATTTCCATAAGCATTACTGCACATGAGTCATCTGAGATTTCAAAATTGTACAAAGGTGGCAAACAAATGAATGCTATAGGCAACAAAGGAGAAATATAAATGAATAGGGAGTAAGTATAGGCGGTGCACAGGTTGCAGTTAAATCCAGACCCAGGATAGCACAGGAATTTCAAGTTACACATCTGTCAAAGAAAATACATACTATAGTACATAACTAACAGTAAAATGGTATAAGAACAAACAGTGAATATGATGAACAAGTAAAGATGTACAGGACAGTAAACGGACAGACATTCAGCAGTCCTGGCAAACAGATTGATGGAGGCAAGAAAATGAACCTTGTAAGAGAAAAAGATGCATCTAGTATGTGGCCTAAATGCAAGACTAGAAGAAGGTAAGTGTATATTAATACGTATTACAGCTCCAGCTACACAGCAAACGTGGCAGCGACACCAGTCTCACAAAAAAGGATTGCTCTGTAGCAGTGCAGCCCTAGAAATGATTGAAGTCGTAGCATAACACAATTGCGACCTCAGAGTGACAAAAAAATCCAGCAGGGTTGCATTTTTTTTGAGAGTTGTGCTGCGACCCATTTGGTTTTATGGCTTCTTGGGTGCATAATTGGTATTGTGGCCAAGATCGGTGTGTAACCCCAACCCAAAAGCCAAGAGTTGAACATGGAGTCTATAGAACTGCACACTCTATAGAATAACTGAGAGGATGTAGAAGAGACATGATCTGGGTGTGGTGTGGATAAAGCAGTTGTGTATTATTTCACAGGTTGTTGTACAATGAATGGCATTAATAATTCAATAAGGAGTTATCATCTTCCCTTTTCAGGCTTTAATATTGTATTATACTAAACATATGCTGACAACTAGCAGTAAAACACAACAATACAATCTCCTCCTAAGTTTACCATGTTTATATGTATTAGATTGTTAAAGGCTAAGTACACCTTCAGAGGGAATTTTTGTTTCAAACAGCAAAGGCCCGCGGCTAATGACCACCACCGGCAATAATGCCAATCGCGGTCATCACAGCCTTTAGATGCTGTGATCAAGTGTGATCACGGCAGCTAAAGGGTGAAAAACCTGGAAGCACATGGTTCCGGGTTACTACCGGCATCCACATGTGGCGTCCCCTGGAACTATTTATAAAAGATTGATATTTGTAACACATATTGAGTAGAAAAATAGTCTCGAAAGCAACACAAATGACACTTGTTCTATTTTCATGTCTGTCCTTTCTGTTTTTGAAATAAAGTAGCTTAGGCTTCCTAGCAACCTGCTGTAAATTACTCCCAGAAGAGTGAGGTGCTTAGTAGTATTTGAAGGGTTATGTCCTTGTCCAAGCTGTGGCATTAGTATTAAAGTCTCTTGAGGTTGTCTCTAAGTAGTTTTCAAAGACAAGTATATCACATTTCTTGTATTTCAACTTAAACTGATCCTTTTCTGACAATTTTCACTAATGCTTAATGTTGATCTTAGATCCTTTTAGGGGCTGATCCTTCCCTGTGGGGATGTGTACTAGACCGTGACTGAACTATTCATAGTTGTTTCACTAATGCCCAGATCTCACAGTCCCAGTTTTCTTTTTAGTACAGTTTACATCACTTGAAAGTTAATGATGGTTAGCAGTCATGTGAAAAGCAATATTTTGCTTTTTAATCTGTTAAATATCTGGACTTTTGTTTCATTTTGATCATCGTTTGTATCATGTTGTTGAGACTTATTTTGTCCCACACAGAGTCAGCATTGACTTTGTGTTGCTTATTCATATTTGTGCATGTTAGGATTTGTAGCCTAACTTTGTCTTGTTTTAGTTTCATAAAATCATAAAAGTAGAATTACTTACCTGCTTTTCCCAGGTGTACCAGAACAGTAACTGTGGAACAGCATGGGATTTGCTGTAAGTTCTTATTTTTTATACAGTTTTCTATTACAGATTTTTTTCTTGATCTTAGAAAAAAGTTTGCTCTGTTAGGCCCAGATAGCACCATACTCCTGCAGCAGCTGGTCATGGGGGTCACACAGCTTAGCACCTTATTGATCAGCTGTTGCTGTCCTGCTCTGTTCAATGGACACCACTGCTTTTTAGTTTGGGGGGTGAAGTGGTTCTTTTGTTAGTTTCATATTAGCGTTCAGGAGATCCGGCAGGGAACAGCCTGCCTGGTCTCTCTAGATCCGGCATTGCCAGAAACTACACGAATGCTATCTGGCCCCATTAATTATAATGGGCCACCGGTTAAGATCTGGCCGCAAGCTGGCAAATATGCAGAGAATCAGCTGGACAAAAACCTCTGCACCTCTCTCACAACACATTTTCTGTTTCAGACATGCGATCAGTTTTTATAGAGAAACTGGATCCATTCCAAGTTTGCATCAGATTGAATCATTAAAAAAGAAAAACGGATTCAGTTTTACAATGAAACAAAGCAAGTGACCTGTGATCGGTTGAATTTTTATACAATGGGTGTATAAAGTGGGAGGACAGTCATGTTTCTTCATTTTTTTTGTTTAACTGATTGAAAAAACTGATTCTATTGTATTTAATCAATTTAACTGATCCTTGGGGTGGTATTTGGAGTTCATGCTGCCCTACGCCTTTTAGTGCCCCTCAATTGATTTCCATACAATTTAGATGATGGTCAAACGCTCCCTAGACTGTCAGCTATCCCTCCCAACTCCCCCATACACATGAGCGCATAAAGGGCATCTGTCAGCAGATTTGTGCCTATGAAACTGGCTGACCTGTTACTTGTGCACTTGGCAGCTGAAGACATCTGTGTTGTTCCTATGTTTATATGTGCCCGTATTGCTGAGAAAAATGATGTTTTAATGAATGCAAATGAGCCTCTAGGGGCAACAGGGGCATTGCTGTTACTCCTAAAAACTCAGCTTTCTTTGCAACTGCTGCACCCTCTCCACTTTGATTGATAGGGCCTGGCAGGCATGATCACGTTTTCACTGTCTAGCCCTGTCAATCAAAGACTGTATAGAAGGCTGGTCTCTCTCTCTCTTTTTAATCAGGTGGTACAGTCTATTCTCTCCCAGCCTAAGAGGTACATTGTCTTTATCTAAAGATACATTTAGATACCCCAGTATCCTCAGTTGACTACAGTCTGTAAAAAGTGGATCTTTTCTGTCCTTTTCATTGAATGGGACCCTTGAAGCTTATTGCTCCCACCACATGCATTGATTTCTGTAGCCTCAATGTTCTGCAATCTTCTTTAGTAGCTTCAATATGTTATGTAAGATCTTTTCTCCAAGAGCTGGCATATACACTATAAATTGTTACTTTTGCTTTTTGTAATCCACATGAAAAAAGGAATATCCCATGTTGTCCCGATTCAGCGCAAAGCACCGTTATACTCGCCTCGAGCCCCAAGCCGTTGCCCCCGGCAATCTCCACAGCAGCCCTCATGTCGATCCCAGCAGTGAGAGCGTGTCTGCCAGCACCAACATTTCCGGCACTCTGGTGGCCTCCAGTGGTCAGAATGCAGGTTGCACACTGCAACTCCCTCTAGTGTCCAGTCAATAGCATAACAGGTAATTGCTGGAATTTCCCCCAGAGGTCACATGACATGATCTAATGGGATGGCCTATATAAGCCTCTTTCTGAGCTTCAACTGGTGCCAGAGTATCAGGTCCTTTCCAAGTACTCCAGCGTTTTGTCTTCATCTGCCTTGATTCCTGTGTATCCTGACTTTGGCTTGATTCTGCACTACTTGCCTTGCACCTACCCCAGCTAACCGCTTCCCGGTAAGGTTAAGCGACCTGCAAGCCCCCGGCAGCCAAATCCATCCTGCCTTGCAGCGGGCTCTGGTGAAGACCGGGGGGCTTGTTAGTCTCCGCACGCTGGTACTTTTAACCCCTTCGCGACCGGAGCTTTTTTCGGTTCTGCATTTTCGTTTTGCGCTCCCTGCCTTCAAACAGCCATAACTCTTTTATTTTTCTGTTCACATAGCTGTATGAGGGCTTGTTTTTTGCGGGACAAGTTGTACTTTCCAACGCCACCATTTAATATTGCATACGGTGTAGTGGGAAGCGGGAAAAAAATTCCAAACCGGGTGAAATTGCAAAGAAAACGCTATTCCGCTACAGTTCTACGGGTTTCTTATTTACAGCGTTCGATGTGCATTAAAACTGATCCATTACTTTCATTCTACTGGTCAGTACGAATCCGGCAATACCTAATATGTATAGTTTTTCCTGCGTTTTCATAGTGATAAAATAATTAGAAAGTTGCCCTTTTTTTTTTTTTTTTTTTCCTTGTCAAATCTTGACCCCTATAACTTTTTGGTATTTTTGTGTACAGAGCTGTATGGGGGCTCATTTTTTGCGGGACGATCTGAAGTTTTTATTGATACCATTCTGGGGTGTGTATGACTTTTTGATCACTTTTTATTTAATTTTTTTTAGAAAAAAAAAGCGACAAAAAACAGCAAATCGCCATTTGGACGCTTTTTTCCCCCACACAATTCGCCGTATTGGAATTTTTTTTTTTTATTTCAAAAGTACGGGCGTTTTCGGTCACGGTGATACCCATGATGTCTATATTTATTGTTATTTAGGTATTTATTTTTTACTTATACGGAAAGGGGGTGATTTGAACTTTTACATCTTTTTTATTTTTTATATATTTTTTAACATTTTTTTTTAATTTTTTTTTTTACTATTAGAAAGCTCAAATATGGGCTTATATATTGTGGCTTTTTTTTTTCTTTATGAGCAATTCTGGGTTTTATAGACTCAGAAAACCATGAATTGCTCATTTCTTATCCTGGCCTGCCATCTAGTGGCCAGAATAAGAATTGCAGTTTGAAAACTGTAATCCTCACCAGCGAGGATTACAGTTTTCATATGGTGTACAGACACCCCGATTGGCCACACGGGGTGTCTGTACACCACCCGGAAGCGAACGCTTCCGGGTTTAGACGCAACTAGATGCCGTGATCACGTGTGATCACGGCATCTAGTCACCCCGGAAGACGCCGCGGACACAGTAGGTAGCGGCAAGTCTCTGCTGTTAGAAACAGCAGAGACTTGCCGGCCATGATGCCCGCCGCACCCGCGAGCGGGCGCCATGTGCCCGCATCGCCCCAGCGCCGTACATGTACGGCGCTGGTCGCGAAGGGGTTAAGTACTACCGGAAGCTGGCGAAGAGGAGCTATATCAGACCTGCAAGGTTTGTTACTGCAGCGATAGTATACTCTGGCCTACAAACCATGGAGTCCGCTCGTGCGCCGACTACTTCTGACCTCCTGCAGCAAGTGGTGGAACGGGTTAATAAGCAGGAGTCAAACCAACAGCAGCTGCTCCAGTGCTTACAATCCCTTTCTGCACGCCTGGACTCACTTCAGTTACCCTCGGTAACCCAAGCCCCGACACCTTCCGCCCCGGCACCTTCCGTAAGTGTGGCGGTCACCCCTCATCAACTCCGGGTTCCGCTCCCCTCAAAGTACGACGGGGACCCCAAGAACTGTCGCGGGTTCCTGAACCAGTGTTCTATTCATTTTGAACTACTCCCAGGAAACTTCGCTTCAGAAAAGGCTAAGGTAGCTTTTATTATTTCTTTACTGACGGGACAGGCTCTGGCATGGGCCTCCCCGCTATGGGAACAAAATTCCCCAATCCTACATAACTGTCAGGAGTTCCTGGAGACCTTCCGGAGGATCTTCGATGAACCAGGTCGGGTGTCTTCAGCAGCAACGTCTTTGCTACGCCTGCGCCAGGAATCTCAAACCGTGGCTCAATACGTGGTCCAATTTCGGACCTTGGCCTCTGAACTCAGGTGGAACGAGGAGGCTCTTGTGTCCGTGTTCTGGGAGGGGTTGTCCGACCCAATCAAGGATGAATTATGCTCCCGGGAACTTCCATCTTCTCTGGATGACCTCATCTCCCTCTGTTACAAAGTGGACATTAGGTTCCGAGAGCGTGCCATTGAGAAACGGGGGTCCAAGCGGTCTCCCTTCAAGCTGGCTCCCAAATTCCAGGCTCCTGTGGTGTCTCCGGAAGAACCCATGCAATTGGGACGGGCCAGACTCTCGCCAGAGGAAAGAGAGAACCGCATGAAGAACCGCTTGTGTCTGTATTGTGCAGGTTCCGGTCACCGAGTGGGATCTTGCCCTAACAAACCGGGAAACGCCAGAACCTAGGCAAGTCGGGAGAGGTTGTCCTAGGTCCGTTGTGTTTCTCTCCTATGAAGAAATCTGAAACAATTCGGCCCACCATCTGGGTGTCCCTGATTACTCCTTTAGGGACACTATCTACCCATGCCTTCTTAGATTCTGGAGCATCCGGGAATTTCATCTCCAGCTCTCTCGCAGCCAGATGGGGAATGTCTCTTATTCCTCTCGCTTGTCCTGTATCTTTGGTGGGCATTGACGGGAATCGGGTACCAGAAGGGTCCATCCGGTACCAAACCAAACCCCTGGTAATGCGAGTTGGGGCACTGCACCAGGAGCATATCGAATTTCTAGTGGTCCCCAAGACGATTAGTCCACTCATTCTGGGGTTACCATGGTTACAAAAGCATGCGCCCCACCTCAACTGGTCCACGGGAGAAATATTCTCTTGGAGTCCTCGATGTTTGTCATCATGTCTGAAAAAGGTGACACCACCTAGACCGGCCACTCTCTGCTTCTCCGAAAAAGGAGGAGTTATTCCTCAACCCTATCGCTCCTACACGGATGTGTTCAGCAAGTCGCAGGCGGAGAAGCTACCACCCCATCGTCCCTGGGATTGTGCCATCGATTTGCTTCCGGGAAAAACACCTCCACGGGGAAGGACCTATCCCCTGTCATTACCCGAAACACGGGCCATGTCCGAATACATAGAGGACAATCTCCAGCGGGGGTTCATCCGACCATCTTCCTCCCCGGCGGGCGCAGGATTCTTCTTTGTGGAAAAGAAGGATGGAGGTCTCCGACCTTGCATAGACTATCGTGGGCTGAATGAGATCACCATAAAAAATAAATACCCGTTACCTCTGATTTCTGAGCTATTTGATAGAATCCGCGGTGCTACCGTTTTTACTAAACTGGATTTACGAGGTGCCTACAATCTCATTCGTATTAAACCAGGGGACGAATGGAAGACGGCCTTCAACACCCGCGACGGTCATTACGAGTATTTGGTCATGCCGTTTGGCCTCAGTAATGCACCTGCAGTCTTCCAGAGTTTCATTAACGAAATCTTCCGGGACGTACTCTACTCATACGTGGTTGTCTATCTAGATGACATTTTGATCTTCTCTCGCTCTCTGTCTGAGCATCGCAGTCATGTTCGCCAAGTTCTGACTCGATTGAGAAATAACCGGCTCTACTGCAAGTTGGAAAAATGTATCTTCGAGCAACCCTCTGTGCCTTTCCTGGGGTACATTCTATCGGGCACAGGCCTCAAGATGGACCCAAGCAAAGTCCAAGCTATCCTGAACTGGCCGCAACCCACGGGATTAAAGGCGATTCAGAGGTTCGTCGGTTTCGCTAACTATTACCGGCGATTCATTAAGGGATTCTCATCCATCATTTCCCCCATCACTGCTCTTACCCGAAAATCGGGTGACCCCCGACAGTGGTCTCCAGAGGCTAATGAAGCCTTCATGCGGCTTAAACAGGCCTTTCTTTCGGCTCCTATTCTCAGCCAGCCTAATACGGCCCTACCCTTCTTCTTGGAGGTGGACGCATCCTCTTTTGCCGTGGGGGCCGTGCTCTCTCAACAGGGGCCTCTGGGAAAACACATCCTTGCGGATATTTTTCCAAAAAATTCTCTACGGCAGAGAAAAACTACGGCATCGGAGATAAAGAGCTTCTCGCTATTAAACTAGCATTGGATGAGTGGAGACATCTTTTGGAAGGAGCTATACACCCGGTAACGGTGTACACCGACCATAAAAACCTCCTTTATCTTCACTCAGCCCGACGCCTGAACCCTCGCCAAGCCCGATGGGCTCTCTTCTTCTCCCGGTTTGATCTACGGGTCACCTATCATCCTGGCTCAAAAAACGTCAAGGCCGACGCACTTTCTAGATCATTTGACGCAGCGGACAAGGAGTCGCAAACCAACCCAGGGCACATTATTGACCCCAGGAGCATACTGCTAGCAACCACCTCCCAAGGAACTCCGACTCCTCCACCTGGGAAAACATTTGTTCCATCGGAAATACGGACAAAATTGATGGCATGGGCCCACTCCTCCCGCTTCTCAGGGCACGCGGGAGTCAAGAAGACGCTAGAATTCCTATCCAGGAGTTACTGGTGGCCCACAATTGCTCTAGACGTGCGAGAATACGTAGCTGCCTGTCGCCAGTGTGCTCAACACAAAACGTCACCTGGTCGTCCAATCGGTCTTCTTCATCCACTTCCCATTCCGGAAAGTCCATGGACTCATATTTCCATGGACTTTATTACGGATCTTCCACCGTCTAAGGGTTATAACACCATCTGGGTCGTGGTGGACCGATTCTCCAAGATGGCACACTTTACTCCGTTGAAAGGATTGCCCTCAGCGGCTACGTTAGCCTCCATCTTCATCCGAGATATATTCCGTTTACATGGGTGTCCAAAGGAGATTGTATCTGACAGAGGAACACAATTCACATCTCGATTCTGGCGAGCCCTAAGTAAGTTGATGAAAATCAAACTGAACTTCTCCTCGGCCCATCATCCGCAGTCCAATGGACAAACCGAGAGAGTCAACCAAGATCTGGAGAAGTTCCTCAGGTTGTATCTTTCCCACACACAGGATAATTGGATAGAATTGCTGCCGTGGGCCGAGTTCGCACACAACAATCTGTTCCATGAGTCTTCCGCTAAATCTCCATTCTTTATTAACTATGGCAAACATCCTGGGTTACCAGCTCTGCCGATCTTGCCTTCCTCTGATGTGCCCGCCGCTAATGCTGAGGTTCAGAAATTCACCACTATCTGGTCTGAGGTCCAAGCCAGTTTGCAGAAAACGTCAGCCCAATACAAGGCTCGTGGAGATAAAAAGAGACGCGCGGTTCCCTCATGGTCTCCTGGGGATAAGGTCTGGTTGTCTACCCGCTTCATCAGGCTACGAGTACCGAGGATGAAGTTTGCTCCCCGTTTCATCGGTCCTTACTCCATATCCCAAGTCATCAATCCAGTGACGTATCGACTTTCCCTGCCACCATCCTTGCGTATCTCCAACGTTTTCCATGCATCACTCTTGAAGCCAGTTGTCCTCAATAGGTTCTCCTCATCCGCCACGCCTCCCAACCCAGTTCTGGTGGAGCATCAAGAAGAATACGAGGTAGATGAAATTCTGGACTCCAAAACGTCTAGGGGAACTCTCTACTTTCTCGTCAACTGGAAGGGGTATGGTCCAGAGGAGCGCACTTGGGTGAAGAAGGAGGACTTACACGCTCCCCAACTTCTAAGAAGGTTTTTTAAAAAATTTCCTCAGAAAGTGAATTTGGGGTGTTCGGAGTCCACCCCTAAAAAGGGGGGTACTGTCCCGATTCAGCGCAAAGCGCCGTTATACTCGCCTCGAGCCCCAAGCCGTTGCCCCCGGCAATCTCCACAGCAGCCCTCATGTCGATCCCAGCAGTGAGAGCGTGTCTGCCAGCACCAACATTTCCGGCACTCTGGTGGCCTCCAGTGGTCAGAATGCAGGTTGCACACTGCAACTCCCTCTAGTGTCCAGTCAATAGCATAACAGGTAATTGCTGGAACTTCCCCCAGAGGTCACATGACATGATCTAATGGGATGGCCTATATAAGCCTCTTTCTGAGCTTCAACTGGTGCCAGAGTATCAGGTCCTTTCCAAGTACTCCAGCGTTTTGTCTTCATCTGCCTTGATTCCTGTGTATCCTGACTTTGGCTTGATTCTGCACTACTTGCCTTGCACCTACCCCAGCTAACCGCTTCCCGGTAAGGTTAAGCGACCTGCAAGCCCCCGGCAGCCAAATCCATCCTGCCTTGCAGCGGGCTCTGGTGAAGACCGGGGGGCTTGTTAGTCTCCGCACGCTGGTACTTTTAAGTACTACCGGAAGCTGGCGAAGAGGAGCTATATCAGACCTGCAAGGTTTGTTACTGCAGCGACACATGTACAGCACTGCTTCTTAGCTGCTGACTCATTAGACAAAAAGTAACTGCTTCCTTGTAGTGGAGACACTGCACTAAGAAGCTCACTGGACTTAGGTGCATCTAATTTATTAAGAGGCGATGCACTATAATTTGTGTCAGTTTCTGGCCTAAATTCCGATACATCCTTGATGATCCTCTTATTTTTTTCCAGACTGGAACTGAAAGAGAAGTATCAGTTTTTTTGGCTGGATGGAAAAGCAGATCCCATCCAGTAAAAAATACTGAAAGGAATGCAAAATAGACAAAATGGATGCACTTTTGCCATTCTTTCTTTAGACGTCTATGTATCATTTAAAGAGGACCTTTCATAGATCCAGACATTATAAAATAACTAGCAGGTTATGTAGGGTATAGTCCATGGATGTAAGATCACTTACTATTTTTTCTGGCCGCCACTCAGTTCGCCCACTGTGCCCCTGTTCACTTCTCCTGCCTGGTATGCTAATGAATAGCATCGGTACAGGGAGGAGGAGATTGCCCTGTTTCTCAATGGGCATCTCCTTCTTCCTGGCAGTAGCATGGTCCAGTCACACCAGAGAGCGTCACAGAGAAGGAGACGCCCATTGAGAAACAGGGCAGTCTCCTTTCCCCCTGTACCGATGGTATTCATTAGCATACCAGACGGGAGAAATGAACAGGGGCACAGTGGGCAAACGGAGCGGTGCCCAGAAAAAATAGTAAGCGATCTTACATCCCTGGACTATGCCCTAGTCTGGACCCATGAAAGGTCCTCTTTAAACTCAGTTTATTTTTTTCGGGGGGGTAGGGGGGGTTAAAACTGATGGGTTTAACTGAGACAAAAATTGTATATAAATGGAGTTGTCTACAGCAGGTTTGTAATCTTCAGATTTTGAAGCGACTTACTATAACATTTATTCTATGTGATTATGCGCAGTGCTGGATGCTATAAACAGTACTTACACATTAGACTTAAAAAGAACAGTCCTATTAAGTCTGTGTGCATCACAGTAAATTTACTGCATCTGATTCCAAACATAAGTGGAAGCCAAGAAGCATCACGTCTTTCATTCTTTCCAGGTCTTGTGGCGCGCCTGTCTTTCCATATATTGCACACAGTATTCTGCCTCTGTCTTTACAGCGGGAAAAATAAGGATGTCATTTACTTTGGAGAAAAGCTTGGCAGTCTGGTGCTGGGGATCCTGTTTTCAGAGCGAGTGTGACAAGGCAATTTGTTTTCATTTTAACATGAAAGGATTTGCAATTTACTGCACGGGCTGAAATGCCACTTCCAGGGAGCTCAATGGATTTCAGTTATATTCTACACATATGTAATTCTATTTTAATTGCTCTGAAAAATTCCCATGTCTTAAATAACGTCTGCATACATTTTAAAAGGAAATGTAATTATAGTTATAGTTAGAGATGGGCGAAGTTATGAAAATTTTGATTCGACTGCTTTGTCAAATTTCACAAAGAAATTCAATTTGTTACAAATTACTTCGTCACGAATCGCATTCCGTTGTATGTAGCAGGCGCAATAACACGGAACACTCCCTCTCATTCATTGCTAATTGCGCCATTTTACATTAAAATTGAGGACTTTCAGGGGTTAATCAGGTTTAAAAAAAAACAAAAAAAACCCTCATACCTTATGCACAGTGGCGTAGCTATAGGGGTCGCAGTGGTCCCTGGCACGGGAGCACTGGGGGCATTTTTACTGGCACAGGGGGCATTTTTACTGGCACATGGGCACATGAGCTGTACAGCGCGGGACACAGGCCGGAAGAGGCCTGCATCGCATCGCTACCAGCTCCATGGAGGTAAGTATTAGTGTTTTTTTTTTTTTTTTATTGTTGTAATGACGGACCGGAGCTCTATTGGCGGCACTGGGGGCATTTTTACTGGCACTGGGTGCCTGGGGGCATTTGTTACTGGCACATGGGGGCATTTCTTACTGGCACGGGAGCACTGGGGGCATTTCTTACTGGCACGGGAGCACTGGGGCATTTTTACTGGCACATGGGGGCACTGGGGGCATTTGTTACTGGCACATGGGGGCATTTGTTACTGGCACATGGGGGCACTGGGGGGCATTTCTTACTGGCACTGGGGGCATTTCTTACTGGCACAGGAGCATTGGGGGCATTTGTTACTGGCACATGGGGGCACTGGGGGGCATTTCTTACTGGCACTGGGGGCATTTCTTACTGGCACAGGAGCATTGGGGGCATTTTTACTGGCACTGGGGCATTTCTTACTGGCACAGGAGCATTGGGGGCATTTTTACTGGCACATGGGGGCATTTGTTACTGGCACATGGGGGCACTGGGGGGCATTTCTTACTGGCACTTAAGGGCATTTCTTAATGGCACGGGACCACTGGGGGCATTTTTACTGGCACTGGGGGTATTTGTTACTGGCACATGGGGGCACTGGGGGCATTTGTTACTGGCACATGGGGGCACTGGGGGCATTTGTCACTGGCACATGGGGGCACTGTGGGGCATTTGTTACTGGCACATGGGGCCACTGTGGGGCATTTCTTACTGGCACAGGGGGGCACTGGGGGCATTTGATACTGGCACATGGGGGCACTGGGGGGCATTTGTACTGGTACTTGGGGCATTTCTTAATGGCACGGGAGCACTGGGGGCATTTTTACTGGCACTGGGGGCATTTTTACTGGCACTGGGGGCATTTCTACTGGCACATGGGGGCACTGGGGGCATTTGTTACTGGCACATAATTTGGGGGGCATTTCTTACTGGCACATAATTTGGGGGGCATCTATGGGGTGGGACACTTTTTACTGGCACATGATTTTGGGGGGAACTTCTGGTGCATTATTGGGGCGTTTCTTACTGGCACATAATTTGGGGGGCATCTAAGGGTGGGGAGCACTTCTTACTGGCACATTATTGGGGTGAAATTTTGGGGGCACTTCTGGCACATTATTGGGGGGCACTATGGGGGCACTTCTTACTGGCACATTATTGGAGCACTTCTTACTGGCACATTATTGGAGCACTTCTTACTGGCACATTATTGGAGCACTTCTTACTGGCACATTGGAAGCATTATTACTTCTGGGGCACAGTGGGGACATTAGTACTGTTGGGGGCACTATTACTAACAAGTGCACTCTGACAGAGAATTATTAGTTGGGACTTTGGGAGCACTATTACTGTGGGGGGCACTATTACTGTGGGGAGCACTATTACTGAGGGGGGCACCCTGGCACAGTATCAGCATAGCGCAGTTATTTCTGGGGGACGTTATGTTTACACTATTACTGTCAGGGACACTATTTGCTGGGCACAGTTATTTTAGGACACTATGTGCCAATAATTATTGAAGGGCACTATCTGTGTGGTACTAGTAGCACAGTATTGGGGGTGGTAGGATGATTTGTCCAGAAGACGGGAGGATCATGGAAAAGTAGTAAACTACGATTTTTTTCTGTCAAACTGCAGAGATGAGAAATGGCTGAAAAATTGCGGTCTGGTCTGAAAGGAGAAGATGAGGAAAGAGAAGATCTACATCAGAGGAGACGTCACTGGATGTAAGAGGTATGGGGCGCTGTATTATCTTGGATGTAAGAGGTATGGGGCGCTGTATTATCTTGGATGTAAGAGGTATGGGGCGCTGTATTACACTGGATGTAAGAGGTATGGGGCGCTGTATTACACTGGATGTACGATGTATGGGGCGCTGTATTAGGCTACTTTCACACGAACATTGTGTTTTGCAGTCTGAAAATTGCTGATCCGCAAAAAAAGGATGATGTTCCGTATGGCATCCATTTTTTTGCAGATCCACTGTAACAATGCCTATCCTTGTCCGCAAAACGGACAAAAATAGGAATGGACGTACAGATGTGGACAGCACACAGTGCTCATTTAAGTGAATGGGTCCGCATCTGAGCCGCAAAATATGCAGATCGGAGGCTGCAAAAACAACTGTGGTGTGAATGTAGTCTTACCCTGTATGTTCTGTAGTGATATACGTAATGTTAGGAGGGAAAAGGTTAGAGTGAGAATTTGGCATGTGGGGGGGTTCAATTTTTGACTTGGCCGGCAGAAAAGCTAGGTGCACCAGCGCTGAGGGGGGATGGCCCAAGCTGAACTCTTGCACCAGGGCCCATGAGCCTTTAGCTACGCCCCTGCTTATGCAGTTGCTTGCAGAGAGGCTGTCAAAATCTTGCACAGTTTCTTCAATCAATATGGGCGCAATGTTTTTTTTTTACTGCCATTTCAGGAAAAAATAGATTTGTTACCATGAAGTGTGAGGAAATTTGGCTTCGTGGAAAAATTTGGCTTCCTCATATGGATCTAGAGATCTCCTCATTAATTGCTACTAGATTTATATCAAGCTGAAAGCTCAAAGGGGAGTGTCTTTTCTGCTGAAGTTCAGGAGGCGTGTCTATGCTCTCCCTATCACAGCTCAGGAGGCAGCTGAAGGATGAAACTGGGCATGTGTGACCATCTCAGTGGACAGGACAAAGAAATAAGAAAAATTCAAACAGTAGGTGGCGCTATACAGTTACATTTTACTGAATAACTCAGTGGCTATACTAAATTTTGAAATTTTTGCAATTACAAACGTATTCACTTCAAGGTATTGATTTGAAAAATGTAGAGTATTTTATGGGACAACCCCTTTTACTGCACGGAATCTAGATTATAACGGTATTGCAGTGTAGCTACAACTGCTCATCCCATTCACTTGTAATTACACTGCACCACCGCTATGATCTGAGATCATAAAATAGCTTATTGACCGGGTCCTGAAGATAGGTCATCAATAGAGATGAGAGAAGTTTTGAAAAATTCGATTTGGTTGAAGGGAAAAAAACCAAAAAATTAAATCATACTTACCTCATCCATTTGCTCATGACGTACAGGCCGCTGCCGTCTTGATTGAAGATCAGGCGCAAAATATCACGTGCCTGTGTTAACGTCATCACGTCAGCTGGAGTGGTGACGTCATACATCACCGAGCACGGGATTTCATGCGAGATCTTCAATCAAGTTGGCAGCAGCCAGCCCGTTGTGAACAAATGGATGAGGTAAGTATAATTTTTGTTTTTTTACCTCTGTAGAAGGAAGTGTGGGCGCCGCCTACAATATATGCATATACCCATAGGTATATGCATATATGGGTGGCCCCAAATTGAGGGTCTGTGGCCCCATGGCCACGAAGGCCTGAAGCCCTGGTGGATGTGGTTATCCACCAGGTGCTCTAACTGTATGTATGTGTATATATATATAGATATGTGTGCATGTGCCCCATTAACATGCACCCATGTCTATATATATTTATATAATTGCCCGTTTATATAATGAGCCCCCTTTCCATAAATGCCCCCTTCATCCTTACATGCCCCCTATAATGCCCCCTGTTCATATAACCCCTTATATAGGTCCCCCAGTAGTATTTAGATGCATGTACATGATCCCCAGTTATGTACATGTATCTATAATACATGTCATAGCCAGGGTGCCCCCCCCATAGCCCCCAGCAGATGGACAATGGCCATCTGCTGGGATAGCTGGAGACATGGGACTGGACTAATTAGTCCAGTCCCAGGTACTTCAAAGGGACAGAAGATCGATATGATCTTCTGTCCCTTCTGTTAATTACCCTCAGCGCTGCTGGGGGCAATTAACAGGACAGGGAAACAATAGGTTTCCCTGTCTCTGCATGGCGCGTACCTCCGGCGCTTGTAATTACAAACGCCGGAGATACAGTGCGCTCCCCAGGCGGAGGATCAAAGAGATCCTCCGCCCGGGAAACAGCGCGCGTCGGCGCGGTGACGTCATAGCACCGCGCCGACGCTCGTGCACACAGCTGCCGGCGCGCTCGCTCGCCGGCAGCGCGGGAGCACGGGAGCGAGCGCGACCGGGTTTAAATAACCCGATCGCGCTGCGCTCTTCAGTTGAGCCGTGCCTCCCAAGACAGAGTCATCCCCTGGACGACGAGCAAGTCAGAATCATCCCCTGGACGACGAGCAACCCCCTGGAGACGAGCATTACCCCTGGATGGCTGAGTAACCCTGACCCACCAATGATTACCAATGGTCCCTGTTAACCCCTGGTGTCCCCTGACCATTCCCCTTGTGTGCCCTGATGTAACCCCTGCTACCCTGTGGTACCCTGCCTGCTGCAACCCTGTTGCCCTGTGGTACCCTGCCCTGATTTCCCTGTGGTACCCTGCCTGCTGCAACCCTGCTGCCCGGTGGTACCCTGCCCTGATTAACCCCTTCCCTACCATTCCTGCCCTATCTGCCATTAACCCCTACCCTACTGTTGCCAGTTAACCCCTGCCCTGTTGCCTGAACCCCTGGACCCTACCACAGCCCTGCTGTACCCCTGAACTGCCCTGATTTAACCCCTGTACTCCTGCCCTATTTTCCTTTGAATTAACCCTTACCTTGCCCTACCATTTAACCCCTGCAGCACCAACACCCCTTGTTATCCCCTGATTGCTTATTGTAATTTAACCCTTTGTACCCAGGGACAGTAACTTAGATTAGGCTGGGGAGGGCTGCTATTAATGTGTGTGTGTGTGTTTTGTGTAGTTAGTAACGTGGTTGGAGTTAAACGGGATTGTGTAGTGTAGCTAGGATTTATTGTACTGTATTGTTGATAAATAATAAATATTGTTATTATTTATAATACAGTGTTCAGTGTTTATTGTAGTGTTAACGTGTACTTTGAGTCCCTTCTAGGTCGTGTGAAAGGCAATAGAGTAGCACTTAGGCATAAATAGGCGGAACTAGCGGAAGCGGGTTTTACCTATTTATGTATATTAATTATTGGTACGTCCCAAAATACCAATAATTAATATCTCCTATTACAACCTCCATACAGGGAAAATCTATTTGCTACCATGAAGCACGAGATAATTCAGCTTCACTGCGAACTGAATTTCCCCTTAAATTCTAGTCAACACTAATCATCAATATACTAGCACTGCACAATCCCTTTAATTCTTTCCTGACAGGCAATTTTCACATTTTTCACAAATACCTAAAACCAGTTATAAAATAAATCATATAATACTTCCAAACCCACTTATTTTCTAAAAGCAGACACCAAAACATTGTGAAAATGCCATCCTTCATACAATTTTGAATAAAAGCATACATTTGTGTAAGAAATGTACACAAATTAATATTTACGGCTAAAAAATTGATCCAAGTAGAGCCTGTGAAGCACAAGTCTGCTTAAAAATGAAAGTGTCTCTCGTTTTATTTGGGACAAGGATGCTGGATCTAAAAGATATTGCTTTGGTTTGGTGTGTACAGAAGGACAAACTAACGGCAGCAGATATTAATGTGTGTCAGGAGCTTAAGAAACACCAGCTCACCAGGAGGTGCAGCTTACATTACCATTGTAATATACTCAAATATCATGAAGGGAGGATGGGGTGTATACACTGTGGGTGCTCTGTACATAAACTATTCACATGAACAAACCAGCTGCTGCTGTAACATTGCCTCTATTCTATTACAACTTGCCTATTATAGACAATGAGCCTTTGTTGCCTATAGGAACCATTCGCATTTCACATATCTTTTTTCTGGTGCCTTTTATAGAATTAAATCGTAAGTCTGTAGACAGCAAGGACACTTTCTCAGATAGAACTTTGATACATCAGAGCTAGAGTTGAACGTCGCCGAATTTCCTCGTGCTTTGTGGTAGTGAATCGATAAATAAAAAAAAAAAAATCATTCTTACCTCCTCCATTTACTCTCGATGAGCCGGCCTCCGCCATCTTGATTGAAGATCTCAGCCGAAATCCTGTGCGTTTTGACATACCGTATGATTTTGCGCCAGATCCTCAAGCAAGATGGCGTCGGCCAGCCCATCATGAGCATAAGGTAAGTATGATTTAAAAAAATTTTCTGTTAACTCTACACTGTTTTTACTCTCAGATGCTGCGATCATGTATGAACGCGGCATCTGAGGGGTACAATGATAGGGAGTGGCATTATCACGGCGTGGGTATTACAGAGCACACAGGGACGGAGAATGGGACACGGATCCAGAGGACTTTATTGTATCACATGAAAATCACTCCACAGAACACGGACAAGCACCAACTCACACGGCTAACTCCGAAACAACAATGAATAAATCCGGGGGTGCCACCCGGTACTCCAACGCCAGCAATTCAATCCCCAATGATCCTGGGTGCTCAAAACTTGAAGGACGGCTCTCCTCGGCCAAGAGTGGATGGCAGACGATCCCCAGTCTCTACTCCCTTCTTGTGGCACCAGGTCCTGGCCTCAGCATCAGGTCCTGGTCCATCCAAAGCTCCCTGCACACTACAACTACTCCCAACCTCCTCTCTCCTCTTCTCCTAAGGAGAAAGGCAGGCAAGGGGCGTGAATAATTACCAGCCCCCCAACCTCCACTCTGCTGACCAGCACCTTATAGAAGATTTATAGGTGAGAGGTGAAGAGCCCATGCCTTCCCCCTCGTCCGCATTCCAAAGTGTCCAAGTAACTCAACCAAAGGTTTACAGCCCCTTCCCCTTGAATGTCTGTAGAATACATGAGGCCAGTAGATTAAGATGGAGGCCATACCTTGTCACAGGCACCATAGCAGCTCCCTGTCATTGCACCTGTTACTTACAAAAAAAAAGAGCTTTGTGATGAAATAATTTGTCATGGTGAACTTTTTTGTAAAATTCGTCTAAGCAGCCGAATCAAATTTTCCAAAACTTTGCCCATCTTTAATCAGAGCCATTAACAAGGTTTGTTATTTGCCAATTAGGCATTTGCAGTTGCACACATCCAGGGTCATCTGTCACCCATAGGCTTTAGGATACTTTTTTTCCCCTACCATTAGGGTGTATTCACATCACTGTTTGCTTTCCGTTCTTCTGATCCATCAGAAAAAAAAAACAAAACAGAGAAAAAAACAAACAGAATCCAGTAAAAAACGGATCCTGTTGCATCAGTTGATGTATAGGATCCATTGTTTACAGGATCCAGTAAAAAAACTGATCCCGTTGCATCAGTTGTCATCCGTTTGAACCATTTCCATCTGAAATCCAATTTTTTAGACAGAAAAAAAAATCTAAAAAAAAACTGATCTCAGACGGAAATGGCTCAAACAAATGACAACTGATTTAACAGAAACTGTCTCTATGGCTGTGTAAAAGAAAGCAGGTGATGTGCAGCTCTGTTACAGATAATTGGAGCTGTATGGATGCTTAGACAATGCTTAGAAAACAGCTCTATCCATTAAATTAGAAAGCATGGTTATTTAGGACCAAAATCTTCTGACTGTTAAGAGATGTATGTTTCTACAAAATATAAACATATACATTAAAGTGTAAGTTGTTCTGGTGTATCAGTGTATAGTGTGGAGCACATTGTCCACTAGGGGGCAGTATTTCTTTATAGTTTTCACTCTTAATCACTGAAATTATATTGGTTAGAGTGGGGTATATTAGCTTCACTAATCACTGAAAAACAAAGAAATACCCTCTAAAACTTAACTTTTACTGTATATTTACTAAAATATTTCCCACAAAATTAGCTAAAATCTATTTAGCGATATTGCACTATCTATACCTTCGCTGACTACCACATATAATCATTGGCTATAGTAGTTAATTTTTTTACTGCCACCAGGGTGGTCACTTGCGGTTACGTTGATTTTTCTCTGTTTCTTTAGTTTCTCTTTTTCTTTTCCTTTTCTTTCTCTTTTGTGCACCCTCCTGTAGAGCTGTTGTGGGGCTGTCTTCTAGTCTCCTCCTTGTCTCTGCAGTTTGGTTCACCACATGTGTCGTTCCACTTTATAAGTAAGAGAAGTGTCCTTTCATAAGAATACTGTGTGGGCCAACATTCTTCATTTCAATTTGCCATATATATTTTGCTCTTGCTCCACTTGTAGGCCTTGGCCACTGTGGGCGCTAACTATACCACTGGCAGCATCAAGCTTCTGGTCATCACACCAGTATATACCATCAAGTCCCCTGAAGAACCTAACACAAATAAAGGAGAAACGCATCGGGACGGTACAAATACATCTTCAAGAGGCAACCACAGACGGGCACCAGGGACGGTAGGGACACCCAGTGCCGGGTGAGCCACCGAGAAGTGGGGCCGCCCCTTTTGGGGCAATTACTCCACTTGTAGGCAGGGGCAGAATAGCCGTACACGGACAGTGCCCAAGGCCTACAAGTGGAGCAAGAGCAAAATATATATGGCAAATTGAAATGAAGAATGTTGGCCCACACAGTATTCTTATGAAAGGACACTTCTCTTACTTATAAAGTAGAACGACACATGTGGTGAACCAAACTGCAGAGACAAGGAGGAGACTAGAAGACAGCCCCACAACAGCTCTACAGGAGGGTGCACAAAAGAGAAAGAAAAGAAAAAGAGAAACTAAAGAGAAAAATCAACGTAACCGCAAGTGACCACCCTGGTGGCAGTAAAAATATTAACTACTATAGCCAATGATTATATGTTTTAGTCAGCGAAGGTATAGATAGTGCAATATTGCTAAATAGATTTTAGCTAATTTTGTGGGAAATATTTTAGTAAATATACAGTAAAAGTTAAGTTTTAGAGGGTATTTCTTTGTTTTTCAGTGATTAGTGAACCTAATATACCCCACTCTAACCAATATAATTTCAGTGATTAAGAGTGAAAACTATAAAGAAATACTGCCCCCTAGTGGACAATGTGCTCCACACTATACACTGATACACCAGAACAACTTACACTTTAATGTATATGTTTATATTTTGTAGAAACATACATCTCTTAATAGTCAGAAGATTTTGGTCCTAAATAACCATGCTTTCTAATTTAATGGATAGAGCTGTTTTCTAAGCATTGTCTAAGCATCCATACAGCTCCAATTATCTGTAACAGAGCTGCACATCACCTGCTTTCTTTTACACAGCCATAGAGTCAGTTTCTGACTAAGACCTAATGCACACAACCTTACCTTGTTTTGCGGTCTGCAAATTGCGGATCCGCAAAACATGGATACCAGCCGTGTGCAGAACGTCCTGCCCTATGATAGAAATGCCTATTCTTGTCCGCAAAACGAGACAAGACAACACAAGAAAGTACAAACCATAAAATAAAATTTGACTATGGCTCTCTACTGTAATTTTTGGGTGGAAACACTTGTAGCTACTAACTACAGTTGAATTACGATGAGGCACTGGGAAAGATGCACACTGGATTGACTTGCACTGCTATCTCAGGTGCAGGACACAACCCCAGGATAAGTGACCAGGGTAATAAGCTGGCCATGTTGGCCGTAAGAATGAAATCTGGATGAAGAGGTAATATGGTACAATACCAGTACTTTATTTAATACGCTGCCTCAGTGATGGTTCATCACTTCTGCTATGGTGTTCAGCTAAGTTATCTATTACTGCTTCAGAAATCCATGTCTGAGGAAGGTCCAGATATTGGGATCGAAACATTATGATTTTTGTGTACATATTACCTCTGTGGATTCCAATTCAATAAAGCTCTGTCATAAGCAATGTTAAAGGGGTTGTCATGGTAAGTAGACTCCCAACACCACTAAAATCCTTAAAGACATTAACCCATGAGTGATGTGAAAAATGAAATCAGACATCATGTAGTACATGACAATATCTTTATAACAAAGCTAGAACCAGCCCTGCACTTCACATGGATCCAGAGATCTCCATATTCTTTGCTCCAATAGCTCTGCTAGATTCTTTTCAGGCTGGCAGCTCAGAAGGGTGTGTCCTATGCTTCACCTCTCTCCCTGTAACTGCCACAGCTTTTAACAGAACATAAGGCTGGTGGCTGTTGAAGATTTAAGCTGAGCACATTTGACCAGCTCAGTGAGATGGACAAAAAAAATAAAGAAAAGAGTAAACAGCAGGTGGAGCTGTATAGATACATTTTATTGAATAACTCACTGGCTATACTAAATTTTTAATTGCATACAGTTACAAAACTATTCAAATCCAGGTGCTTTTTTGAAAATGTAGAATATGTTTCATGACACAACCCCTTTAAAATAAAAATGCCAATATATATGTCACAACTGTAGGCAGGGAAACGTAATACACTACACAGTGAGCCCTAACATGTACGCAATCTGCTGTCTCTGCCCACTTGCAGAGCAAGTCCTAAATGGCTAGTCCACAACTAGTCGACTATCCCTATACTGATAAGTAAACACTACCGAACCAAGCACCTGCAGTAAAAACTGCAGGGACCTGTTCACACTACTGGAAACCAACACACACAGAGAATGGTCGTACAGAAATGAGTCAAAAGCCAGGAGGTCAATATGGTACCAAATCACAGGACAGAGAATGGTCAACAATATCCAAGCTAAGGGTCAAACCAGATGGGAAATGGGGTACAGAATCACTAAGTCAAGCCAAAGTCAAATCCAAATAGTAGCAATGTAATAACACACAATAGAAACTGGAGCACAGCAAGGGAAAAACCTATAACTGGCAAGGGTGTATTGCCAGCAGGTGGTTTAAATAGAACACCAAATTCCTGGATCAGAACATAATATGTCCAGGGACTCAGCACCCCTTTGGACTAGAAACAAGCAGTCCTGAGATAAGCAGGCTGAGTAGTCAGTCAGCCTGCATCACAAACATACACGAATGATACAAATAACTCACTAATCTCCCCCAGCAAGCATGTGTGCTCACATAACCAGTGGGTGTGGCTTAAGAGGGACAGCATGAGGGTTAAGTTACACATCACCAGAAGGTGTGGCCTAGATGTGCATTACCAAGGGGCATGGCCTAGGCGGTGCATCGTGGGGGATGCGGCCCGGCAGTGCATTTATATTGAACTGAAAAGATATATCTGGACAGCGGATCCCTTTTGCAGTGGATTACTTTTACAGCATTGCATATGGGGACACTGTGATAGCCATCTGTAGCATTTATTTGGAATAGATAATCAACAATATACTTATATATGCTTTCATTCCTGGATAAAAATACGATGTGCAATTGAGGAGTAGTAGGAATCCATTGTATCCTTCTATATATCGATGTTTTAGGTGGGTGGAAACACTCTCCAGAACATGTTGAAACATCATCGTATATATTAATGATACACAGGATGCTCTGGACTCGAGTACAACCTCGGTTGTTATTTGTATTTTTGTTTTGATTTTATTTTGATTTTATCTTGTATACTATATGTTTTTATTAAATATATTAAATTCCGTTTTATAATCCACATTGCTCCAGATCAGGGTTGCCAACCTTCCTTTCCAATTTTTCTGGACAACTGAACCAAAATTTATGGACAGCCCCAAATTTTTACGGACATACACCACACCCCTTTTTAGAGGACACGCCCCCTTCCACACCCCAAAATAAAAAGGATTGTTCAGTAGTTAAAAATAAAATATGGCATATGGAGAAGAAATCAACAATTTTCAGCTGTTATATCCCTGCCATTCTAGTCTGAGCACTTTGTACATCGCAGGCGGAGCCTCCACAGTATTCACGGCAAATGCGCCATAAATACTGAAGTAGATTCATGGACGACAGAAAAAAAAAACACCCTGTTTTTATGGACTGTCCGTAAATCTACAGACAGTTGGCAACCCTGCGGGAAAGTATAGTATTTTATTATTGCCTTTTTTTTAATTTAGAACTTGTGCATTTAGCTGCAGGCAATGTACAGCAAAAACCATTACAATTGGGATTTACTGACAAATTTTACAAAATAGAACGCGACAATTCCATGTTCCAAAGTGACAAGCTGCGGATTTCAAAATCTTAGGTTCAGATTATTTCTGCAACGTGTAGATGAGATTTTAAAAATGTCATCTGTTTAGCTGCCTCTGTATTGAGGTGTGTACTTGCTGTGAGGGAAATCTGCACATAACACAAGCCGTGTGCAGGTCGTCTAAGGTAGGTCCACAGGTGGGTAAGTGTGATGCACCGCTCTACATTATACACGGTATTAAGAAGGCTACAAGGATTTACATATGTAACATATCTGGACAGCCTCTGTAAATCCTACAGGGACAGATATCCTGTACTGTATTACAGCTGTTATATGGAAAAGCTGCCACCACACAGACATAACAGGCAGTGCCTGCAGCTGCCCCCTGTATGTCTGTCCTGCAGCTGCTCATGTGACCCCTCAGATGATGATTACAGGACGTCAGATCAGATCCCCCATACACTGTGCTGTACCTGCAGCCATGAAGACTCCTGAAGAGAACTACAGATCAGCTGACCGAAGGTAACCCCGCCCCGACAGAATCATGGAGGCTGATAGGCTGCTGATCCTAATTGGCTGAGGAGTGGGATTGGCAGGCGGCTCGTTAATGGCAGCGCACGTCGTGTGTTGTAGCTAATGCTCTCTTGACAACATGTGGTAGTGGCTTCACTTGTTACCAGTGTATATTTCTGCGCTGTAGATATAGGGAGGGTGAAATGTGCCGTGAGCACTAGTAGATTCACGGACGCTACGGACGGCAGAAAAAAGCACCCTGTTTTTACGGACTGTCCATGAATCTACGGACGGTTGGCAACCCTGCTCCAGATAGGAGTGCCTATTATAATCCCTACTTAAACATAGATTTGTATTTCTGACAGAGTGGGTCTGTCGCATTTAATAGAGCACCACCTATAATATGGGAATGGTGAGCAGACCTACCACTTTTATTTAACAAGCAAAACATACACTGCCACTGCTATTGACTCACTAAAACACGCTTATTTGCGTACTTGTGGTAGAAAAATTGCAATAGATTTTGGGAAACAGCAAAAGACAGAACTGGACATCCCCTGAGTGTGACAAAAATATACACTGATAAAATGCTGTAGATACAATAAATTACGCTCACTACACATATAAACTTAGAAGATTTGCAACAGGTTTTTGTACCGAAAAATGAGCAAACGTGCATGTACGTGGCAAAATATATACTGCTGGTGAAAATATGCAGATTAAACACTTATGAACTGTGAAAGCTTTGTAACAGGTTTCTGGAAAAAGGCTGGCTCCTGCACATAAAGACAAATGGGGTCCTGGCTTAGTTGCCCATAGCAACCAATCAGATCCTTAGGAAAATGAAAGATGGAATCTGATTGGTTGCTATGGGCAACTAAGCCAGTTCTACTTTACACCAGTTTGACAAATGACACCAACTGTCTCTTTAAGGGTTAAGCAGTACAGCATCCTGTATACATGTGATTTGTGAATAGCCCCAGCTACCCTGACTGTAAGACTCAGTACACTAACTGCCCCAATAATATAACCCTTTTAACTAGTAATTCAATCTACCTAACTAAATATACAGTATCTTTTTCACAGTCCCTACACTGTCCCTGCAACACCCTTAAAATGGCTGGCTTGTGGGTCAAATTGTCTAATCAGTGGCTGAACTCACAATGATATCTGTGCTTCAGAGCTAACATACAGCCTGATAAACAAACCAATATCCTACCTCCTGATTGGTTGTCAGGCTGACAGCAAAGCATTGTGGGCAAGCCCGCCAGCCGGGGCCCTGCCTGGGGTTATGTGGTCCCCCATCTTTATCTTCCCAGCCCTGTTTCCTTCACTAGTGTATTCTAATTTTAAAAGTAAAATGACAGGTACTATTTTGTGCAATTTGTCTGAAGCGAATAGCCAAAACTTCAGACTTGTATGGAAGAAAATTGGTTTGTGAAATTCGTGATGAATCCGATTTGTTGCTTGTCTCTTCTTGCTAATTATTATTACTACACATTGGCATGTTCTGCCAGCTCCTGAAAACACATAGGGGGAGATTTATCATCTCCCTTGCGACAGAAAAGTGGCTTCAAAAAGTTTGTGACTTTGAAAAAATAGTTGCACATGCCACTTTTTAAACCACCTTCTGCACTTTTCCAAAAAGGGGCATGGCAAGCGTGGGAAAGGTGGGTGGCCAACAGCCTAGACAAATTTATCATTATTTATGCCAATTTTCTGGAGCAAATTTAGCTAGAAAACTACTGCAGCTCTGAGCTGTTGTAGATTTCCATTTCGTCGCATGGACTGCCGGAGGATGCGCCTAATCTATGATGAGGCCTGTGCCACATCATAAATTAGGTGCATCCTCTGGCAGCGCAGGTAGGGTTGCCACCCGGCCAATATCTCACTGGCAATGCCAGTATTTTAGTGGCCCTGACGGTGCCGGTAATGATAATTGCTGGTATTTTCTTACAAGGACTGCTACTAATGAGCGCTTCCATTGTGGGGCACTCATTAGTGCAGCCCTTACAACTCCCCCCCTCCTTCCTTATGTTAATTAAAAAAAAAAAAACACTCATCCCGTCCATTTCCTTTACCTGTGACACATCATCATACTGGAGCGCAGGTCCTGTCCTGAGCTTCCAGTCAGCATGGAGCGTTCACAGGGGGCACTAATGGGGAGCATTAATTCTGGGGGGCACTAATGGGGGCATTATTTTTACTGGGTGGCACGAATGGGCCTATTATTCTTATTGGGGGGCACTAATGGGGGGCATTAATTCTGGGGTGCACTGATGGGGGCATTACTATTACTGGGGGGCACTAATGGGGACATTAATATTAGTGGGGGCACTAATGTGTACAGTATTAATTCTGGGTGGCACTAATGGGGCATTAATATTATTGGGAGCCACAGTATGATACCGACTTCACACCCCTTGTTATGCATCGCCCCACAGCCCCACCCCCTTTGGAGTGTGGCTTAATTTAGCCAGTATTTTTTATTGGGAAAGGTGGCAACCCTAAGCGCAGGTTATATCAAGACCAGTGCAGAAAGCACTGGTCTTGATAAATCTTTCCCTGTATAACAATAACAAAGCTATCTTTTGTGCATTTATCAATACTCGCATAATATATTAAAGAAATGGACAGGTCGTGCTGGTGGAGAGACCATAGTTGGCCTAAGGAATGATCCAACTCCACTGTTGTCCATGTAAGAAATACTAAATCACATAACACAGTGCTAGCATGATAAACAAGCAGGCATTGCTAAGTAGCTATATTTTCTTGCGTCCCCAGGCTCTGATGCAATGAGGAGTGATTTCATGCATGAATTTGTTGCCATGCAACAGATGTAACCTGTACTAGTTTGACATTGCTTAGTTGATGATCAGCAGTGAAGAAATGGTAATGCATCCAGAAATTGGCTGTTTTGTGTTTTGTTCTTTTATAACTCAGAACTATGCTTTATCTTGTATCAATTTATTTCAATCTAGACTTGTTTATGTACCTGTGTACCTCAGTAGTTAATGTCATACTGACAGTTCTAATAACGACAAGATATTTTTTCATTGCTTTGGGAAAATTCATGAATGCGCATTTACAAAACTATTGGTTTCTTCTGCCCGAGCATGCATTCTATTTTACACATAAAAGGTAGAAAACAGAGCAAACTGCCAAGAAAGAGCACATTAGCACAAGAGAGAAGAGAAGTCAATTAAAAAGTAGCAGCTCAAGGAATTGTAAAGGTTACTAAAAGAAACTTCTGCCACCTAGACAACCCTTTCATTGATGGAAACCCCATTAATCATCTGATCACTATAGGTCTGGTTTTTCTAACTTCCATCAAGTAGTTGCAATTCCCAGGGAAATTCAGTGAGGTATCTTGTTTTCCCTACAGGTTTATACTGCTAGGTTCTAACAGCTCCAGAATATGCCAATGAGCCCCCATATTCATGAGCTTCTGGCTTTCTCCAACTGAATTAGCAGCAAGAGGGGCTAAGAAAATCAGGAGATCATGAACTTCAGGACTCATCGCCATGCACTGCAGCTGATCAATACAAGAATTTCGCAAAATGGCCATTTAAATTCCTTAGTTAGGACACCATAAAACTGGTGAGAGATTCCTTTTAAAGAAAGTCTGTCCTCAATTTAGACCACTCGAGAGAGAGAGAGAGCTGTAGAGAGTGGGACAACCAAATCGTTTGTGGAGCTTTTGTTATCAGGAGTAAGGATGAGCAAACCAGTTTGGACCAAACCGAGTGCAGCTGACGGACAGGAAAATAGGAGACAAGACCTGTGTTTGTGTCTGCTATTAGAAGTGCAACATATATATATATATATATATATATATATATATATATATTGTGGC
This sequence comes from Rhinella marina, assembly GCA_900303285.1. Classification (NCBI taxonomy): domain Eukaryota; kingdom Metazoa; phylum Chordata; class Amphibia; order Anura; family Bufonidae; genus Rhinella; species Rhinella marina. The sequence continues at coordinate 48,473 of ONZH01005438.1, read as the reverse complement.
AGTGGAGCTGCCAGAGGGTCATATGAGGGCCCCCAGAGAAAGGCTGGTAATGAGGTAATTAGCAGCCAGCTGAGGAGCTCAGGTAAAGGTGGGCTGGGCTCCTCAATCAGGGCTCCCCCCTCTGGGGAAGGAGCAGGCTGCGCCAAGGCCTGTGGGAGCCTCTAACCCTCTGTGGGGTAAGCACTGTGTTGTGCTTATGCTGAATGTATGCATGTGTGTATGTATGTGTGTATGTCCACTAAATCAATCTGCACCTACAATCACAAAATTTGGCACACAGGTACATCATGTGTCCGTGAAGGTTTTAGACCGGGTCTCATCTCTCTGGGATGTACCGTTCCTGAGATATTTCCCAAAAAAATGCATTAGCCAATAGAAGCCTGGTTACATGACCTTTATCAGCCAATAGAAGCTAGCAGGCTCTTTAGTCTCCACACACACACACAGTTTCACACCAGGTTTCCATAACAACCCAGCCATTTTCTTCACTGCTGTGGGTCAGCTTTAAAGGGGCAGAACGCTGTGGATGACACTGGCAAAGGTGTATTCCGGTTACCATAAATATAAGTTATGTTTTAGACTAATTCATCATCAATCATTACCTAATATAATGTAAATTTCACATATTTACCATTCAGGAGTAATAAAAGATGTTTTCTTCCACTGCTACCCACTGTGTTTCCTCATAAATAACCATGGCATTGACCTGTAATTCAGGCCACCCTCAAAAGAAGGATTTAAAAGTTCCGCCCCCAGGTCTGCTAAGCAACGCTCCTGACCCTGCCAGGCCACGCTCCTCCCACTCTGCAACCGACGGGGATTGAAAAAAATGAAGGTAAAAATCACCTGTTTTCTGCAGGGGTTGGAGGGAGGGTGACTTTCTCCCTGCAACTCATGCTCAGACTGCAGAGTGCTGCTATCTGAGAGTGAGCTGTTCAAAAGGACATCCCTGTGTCCATCCAGGCCCAGCGTCGGATGGAGGACAGCAGCAGCCTGCCCCTAGGGTGGCCAGGTCACAGTTAAAGGGGAGGGCGCTGGGGATGTTACTGTTAAGATGGCAGGCTGCTGTGGAGGTCACTGTTAAAGGAGTGGGCACTGTGGAGGTCACTGTTAAGGGAGGGGGGACTGTGGAGGCCACTATTAACCCTTTCGGTACCGGAGGTTTTTTCGGCTTTGCGTTTTCGTTTTGCGCTCCCTGATTTCAAACAGCCATAACTGTTTTATTTTTCTGTTCACATAGCTGTATGAGGGCTTGTTTTTTGCGGGACAAGTTGTACTTTCCAATGCCACCATTTAATATTGCATATGGTGTAGTGGGAAGCGGGAAAAAAATTCCATATCGGGTGAAATTACAAAAAAACGCTATTCCGCTACAGTTCTACGGGCTTTTTATTTACAGCGTACGATGTTCATTAAAACTGACCAGTTACTTTCATTCTACTGGTCAGTACGAATCCGGCGATACCTAATATGTATAGTTTTTCCTGCGTTTTGATAAAATAATTATAAAGTTGGACTTTTTTTTTGTCATATCTTGACCCCTATAACTTTTTGTACGGAGCTGTATGGGGGCGCATTTTTAGCGGGGCGATCTGAAGTTTTTATTGATACCATTATAGGGTGTGTATGACTTTTTGATCACTTTTTATTTAATTTTTTTTAGAAAAAAAAGCGACAAAAAACAGCGAATTGCCATTTTGATGCTTTTTTCCGCCACACAATTCGCCATATTGGAATTTTTTTTTTATATTTTAAAAGTACGGGCGTTTTCGGTCACGGCAATACCCATGATGTCTATATTTATTGCTATTTAGGTATTTATTTTTTAATTATACAGAAAGGGGGGTGATTTAAACTTTTATATTTTTTTATTTTTTATATATTTTTTTTAACATTTTTTAAAATTTTTTGTGATTATTTTAAAGCTCAAATATGAGCAAATAGATTGTGTTCTTTATTTTTTTCTTTATGAGCAATCAGGGCTTTTTAATTTTGAATTGATAACCGAATTTGCTCATTTCTTATCCTGGCCTGCCATCTAGTGGCCAGAATAAGAATTGCACTTTGAAAGCTATAAACCTCATCAGCGAGGTTTACAGCTTTCAGATCGTGTACAGACACCCCAATTGGCCATACAGGGCGTCTGTACACCACCCGGAAGCGTATGCTTCTGGGTTTAGACGCAACTAGTGATCACGGCATCTAAAGGCCTATACAGACCGGGGCGTGGTCTGGCTGCCGAGCGGTATGGCCACATGATCTCCTAGCTCCGGCACAAAGCGGCTAATTTAGCGTGTTCCCTCTATTTACTCAAGCTAATTTCTCCCACAAGTGGCTCCTATCTACTTGCAAGATGCCTAGAGGAAAGAAGCAGCAGCCAAAGCAAGGCAAATTGGAGTTTTATTTTCACAAAGAAGCGGACAGTGCTAACCCGGGAAACTCCCCACCATCTTCCCGACATGCCCTGGCGTCGCCATCACCATCTCACGCGGATGCCTCCTCGCCTAACAGACATCACAGCTCTCCGGCTGGATCGAGCTCACCCTCTGAAACATCGCGCAGGTTGCATCCCTCTCCACCATTGGGTCAGTCCCGATCTTCTCCTTCGTCTCCGTCAACGAGGAGTCCGGCGAAGCAGAAACCGTGGCTCCAGGATGCAGACGCTTGTGAGGTAGGCCTGACTCTTGATCCCCACATGGGAAGCCATCTTGCTAGCGCGCTTACCCACCTTCCGATTTCTGATCAGCCTGCATCGGGGACACTGATGAAAGATATGCTGCTAGCTTTCAGTTCTGCGTTACACAGGGACTTTTCTACTTTACTAACTCCCATTAAAACCTCCATCACTGCGGCTGAATCCCATATATCACATGTGGAAGTCAAAATGGGAGAATTTGCCTCCTCACATAACCAGCTCATTGATTCAAATGACGAAATGACTTTAGATATTGAGAATATCAAAGCCAAACTGACTGATCTGGAGGATCGATCCAGACGTAACAATATCAAATTCAGGGGTATATCTGAAGACATAACTCCTTCTGACCTATTTTCATATCTATAGGCTCTCCTAAAACTCCTTCTTCCGACTTGTTCAGATCTGGACTTTACCATTGACAGGGCCCACAGGATCCCTAGGCCCCGCCATCTTCCTGAAACGGCGCCGAGAGATACTCTAGCGCGTATACATTTTTATCATATCAAAGAAGCAGCACTGGCTGCAGCAAGGAGATTGCCTGAACTACCTGCACCTTATCAATCTGTGAAATTATATGCAGAACTGTCAGCATCTACATTGCGACAACACAAAATCTTAGCTCCAATAACTCTGGCTCTCAGAAACCATAAGCTGGCGTACAAATGGGACTTCCCAGTAAAAATCATCTGCACTCACAACGGAAAGCAGCATAGTATCTCTTCAGTGGAAGATGGCTGCCAAATACTGGAGGCATGGAATATCCCAGTGGAAGATCTCTGTACTTCGTTCACGCCACTGCCATCACACCTGGAACCAGAATGGCGTACAGTTAACGCCCGCCGAGGGACAAAGCATTGACTATCACTTTCATTTAAGTGCCAAAGAGCCTGAATTTATCCTCTTTTCGAGGCATCAGTACGAACTTTGTAACCCAAGAGTTCTTCTCATCCAGAAAGAAGATGACCATGTTAAGCCACCCTTCATCTGGACCCATTGTCTTACAGATAAGACTTTGCTTGTTGATTTGTTTTTTAACGTTCTTATTTCTTTTCAAAACATTTTTGAGTTTTATACTTGGTCATACTGGGTATCCTATCACTTTCAGTGCATATACCCTTTCCTGCTATCTCAGGGGGATTACAGAACCCCCTTTTGTATTAACAAAGGTACTACCATTTGTAGCGTTTTTGGTAGCTGTTATGGTACTTAAATTTGTTTCCCTTAACACTAAAGGCCTTAATAGCCCCCAAAAACGCTCTTTCATGTGGAGGGAGGCGCTTTAGTTGAAAGCGGATGTGCTAAGTATACAAGAATCTCACATAGTGTCTAAAGACGCGCATAGGATTCAACACCACTCGTTCCCACACGTTATCCAATCCCACTATCATAAAAAACAAAGAGGAGTAATACTGGCTTTTAAGTCTTCAGTTACGTATCAACCTATCTCTTCTACTATAGACCCACAGGGTCGTTTTATCATATAGGTATGCAAATTGAATAATGTCATATATACAGTGGTAGCGGTTCATGCTCCTAACCACCATCAGCTGAGATTTCATAACAAACTTCTGGTCAAAGTGTCTAAATTAAAACAAGGCCACTTAGTGCTTTGTGGTGACTTCAACATGACACCAGATGCGTCTATTGACACCACAACCCCATGCAGGACCCAAAATACAGGGTTGGGTCCTATGTTACATAGAGAGGAACTTTACGATATTTGGAGAATACACCACCTGCAAGAAAGAGATCACTCCTTTTCTTCTGCCCACAACATTTATTCCCGCATTGATTTATTCCTTATAAGCAGATCCCTTTTACAGCTCACTTCCCACTCTACCATTGAAACCATTAAATGGTCAGACCACGCTGCAATCTCCATATCTATCGAAGAGTCCTATAATACCAGAGAAACTTTGTGGCGATGTAATGACTTCCTCATGTCTAAGCCTGCCATAAAAACTGAGCTGGCAAAGTATTTCTCTTTTAATTCTGGATTCTCATAAGGCTTTCATACGAGGCATTTATATAAAATTGGGCCACCGTGACAAAAGAGAAAGAGAACAGCAGATACACTCTATAACATCTCGCCTCTCAGTCCTGGAGTCTCTGAACAAAAACTCTTTTTCAGAGGAACGTAAAAACATGATAACGTCATTAAGAATACAACTCAGAGATTGTCTTTTACATAGATATGAAAAACACCTTTCCCCAGTAAAAGCCCGTTATTGCTCACAGAACAATAAAGCGGGGAGATTGTTGACAAGTAGAATTAAACAGCTGCTAAAGCCAGGATTCCCTACCTGTTGCACTCAGACGATAAAAGTAAAATATACCATCCCAAAGACATAGCCAACAAGTTTATGGAGTATTATTCTTCACTTTACAACTTAGCTGAGTCACAACATTCACACCAAGCTACACCAACAGAAATTACTACCTTCCCACATTATCCCCACAACAACAGGCCTCCCTCGCCCTTCCCTTCTCTTACACAGAGATATCCAAGGTTATATCCTCACTACCTCAGCAAAAATCCCCAGGGCCCGACGGCCTATCTAACAGATATTATAAATCCCTTTCCTCTGACTTACTCCCTCATATGTTACCAATGCTCCATCAAGCTTTCTGTGACGGTACATTTCCACAAGAAATGCTATCGGTGGTGGCGCTACCCAAGCCCGGAAAACCTCCAGATCAACCCCAAAACTTCAGACCTATCTCCATTTTAAATACGGATGTCAAAATTTATGCTAAGGCCATGGCTAACAGACTGTCCACCGTCCTTCCCACATTGATTAATGTCGATCAAGTGGGCTTCATTAAGGGTAGACAACTAAGTGACAACACTAGAAGGGCTCTCAATATCCTGGATCATCTCACGCGCCACAAAGATCCAGCTTTCCTGATTAAATGCAGAGAAGGCTTTTGACCGTTTGAATTGGTCATATGCCTTCCTCGCTCTGGAGTGGTTTGGGCTTGGGGCAGATGCCATAACGGCTATTAGAGCATTATACTCTGTTCCTTCAGCAAAGGTGTTCGTATATGGAGCTTTGTCTTCCACCTTTCCTATCACGAATGGGACCAGACAAGGCTGCCCCCTTTCTCCTCTCATTTTCGTGCTGGCTCTTGAACCTCTGGCTCAAGCATTTCGACAACACCCAGATTTACGTGGAGTTACTATAGGCAGCAAGACACATCTCATCTCATTATGTATGCAGATGATATCCTTCTGACCCTCACCTCCCACAGTACTTTGCTACAGGCAGCCCTATCACTACTCACTCACTTTGGCACCCTATCATACTATAAGGTCAACGAAAGCAAATCCCAACTCCTCCCACTCCATATCCCTCCCACCCAACAAGTGAGCCTACGGCTACAATTCCCCCTGGATTGGCAATCTAACCATATCAAATACTTGGGAATCAACCTTACTGCCTCTACTGCTTCATTGTTCCATTACAACTATCTTCCACTCCTAGATGTTATCAAACAAGACATTGCTACATATGGTAAATTTGAAATATCATGGGTGGGGCGTATAGCCACATTTCAAATGATGACGCTACCAAAGCTATTATTTATTTTCAGGTCGGTTCCTATAAAAGTATCTGCTCATTTCTTCACCAAAGCTCAGGGCCTTCTTAACACAATTGTATGGGCAAAGCATAAACCACGAATATCCTCTACTTTACGATGCAAAACTAAGAGAGGTGGAGTCCTGGGACTTCCGAATTTAGCAGACTACTTTTTGGCAACACAAGTTAATCTCCTGTATAACTGGTGGGTGGGAGATGTTTCTACTCCTTGGATTCAAATAGAATCATTTTTAGCCCCATCACACAATCTCAGGGCCTTACTTATAGACAGTCTATGTTCCAAACAGTCAAATACTCTCGCCTTACCTCTCTTGCTTGAAGGTGCTAGGTACCACTGGCGCACCTTTCACTGTAAAATAGATAAATGTGTTATCCCTCACCCCTATTCAATTGCTCGAATTGAAACTAACAGATGTGGACCTTGCGGTGTGGCGCGTACAGGGACTTCAGTGGATTTCCCAACTGTTTATTGGAAAGGTACTTAAATCCTTTACAGATCTCCAAACAGAATTTAACTTATATACCAAAGAGTTTTATAAATATTTACAAATATGCCATTTGTTCCTCTCCTATAACCCATGTGATATTATAGCCAATAGGCAAATATTAGAGTTATGGTGCTCTCCAAAACAGACACAGAAACCATTAAGCCTACAACCACTTTATAGAAGTATAGGACACAAACAGGTGTTCCAGGCAAGTACCCCATATAAGCAATGGGACAAAGAACTTCAGACGTCCTTTTCAATAACTGATTGGTCCCTGGCACTTCCATTCATTTCCTCCACATTTCATAGTGTGTCCCTATATGAAGCAGCCATCAAAACCTGTTTAAGATGGTATCTAACACCGGACAGACTTAGTAAAATCTATCCTGGTACCTCACACCTATGCTGGCGCAATTGTGGAGCTAAGGGCACACATCCTTTGGTCATGCCCTAAAATAATTTCTTTATGGGTAGAAACTTTTAAGTTGGCATCCACTTTTTGAGGCCTTATCCTAGAACCCTCACCATACTGGGCTTTATTTTTCATGAACATGCAGATGATACCCACAGCTTACAGAACCCCAATAGCACACCTGTTTGTTGTTACTAAACTAGCCATAACTAGACGCTGGAAGTCCACTGAGGTCCCAACCTTGTCAAAGATTATATCTAATATACAGCAAAACTGCATTTACGAAAGAATGGTAGCATACAAAGATCATAAATATGATAGATTTTGTCAAAACTGGCGTGAGTGGCTACTTTTCATGCCTAATGTTTCTATACCATGTCGTGCTTTAACCCAATGAAACCTTGGAGAACAGTATGTATATTGTTATTTTATTATTTTTTGTGTTAACCTTGTTAACTTTGGTATGTTCACTTTATTCTAGCCTCAGAACATGTCAGTCTGAGGTACGTGTTTTTGCATGTATGTGTGGCGTAGCTACAGGGATCGCAGAGGTTGCAGTTGCGACCGGGCCCCTAAACCAGGGCCCCCTTTGCCAGAAATACTCTGCTAATTACCTATTTTTCATTTTATAAGATGCAGTGCATCTTATAAAGCGAACACTACTGAGCGCTTCCATATATCACTAGCCTGCAGGAGGAGGAGGAGAGAAGCGCTGCCAGCACTCACCCCTTCTCTTTGGTCTCCTTCAGGCTACGCTCAGGGCTGTGCCTGTGCCTTTCCTTCTGCACAGGATTCCTCTTGTCCAGAGCCAGCAGCAAGCCCCCCCACCCAGCAATCCAGGAATGACCTGAAAACTGGAGAGTGGGCGGGGCTACAAACTGTACATAGCACAGCAGAAACATGTAGGACCTTTGGTGATGTTACAGTCACCTAATCAAGGTCATTCAGACAAACAGGGCACAGGAGGAGGACTGAACTCGGCGTGGAGAGGGTAAGTGTCATCTATGTGTGATGTGTGTATAGGGGTTATCTATACAGTGTGTGATGTGTGTATAGGGGTCATCTGTACAGTGTGTGATGTGTCTATAGGAGTCATCTATACTATGTGTATAGGGTTATCTGTATGTGTGTGATGTGTGTATAGGGGTTATTTATACAGTGTGTGATGTGTGTATAGGGGTCAACTGTACAGTTTATATGTGTATAGGGGTCATCTCTATGTGTGTTATGTGTGTATAGGGGTCATCTATACTGTGTGTATGTGTATAGGGGTCATCTCTATGTGTGTGATGTGTGAGTATAGGGGTCATCTCTATGTGTCTGATGTGTCTATAGGGGTCATCTATACAGTGTGTAATGTGCCTATAGGGGTCATCTATACTATGTGTATAGTGGTCATTTCTATGTGTGTGATGTGTGCATAGGGTTCATCTATACAGTGTGTGATGTGTGTATAGGGGTCATCTGTACAGAGTGTGATGTGTCTATATGAGTTATCTATACTATGTGTATAGGGTTATCTCTATGTGTGTGATGTGTGTATAGGGGTTATTTATACAGTGTGTGATGTGTGTATAGGGGTCATCTGTACAGTTTATATGTGTATAGGGGTCATCTCTATGTGTGTTATGTGCAGGGTTGGACTGGAGTACCTAGGGCCCACCAGAGGAAATAACTCTTGGGACCCACCATATAGAAATATCTGTGTTTGTTATCCCTGTACAGTGACATCACTGTGTTTATTATCCCTGTACTGTGACATCACTGTGTTTATTATCCCTGTACTGTGACATCACTGTGTTTATTATCACTGTACTGTGACATCATTGTGTTTATTATCCCTGTACTGTGACATCACTGTGCTTATTATCACTGTACTGTGACATCACTGTGTTTATTATCCCTGTACTGTGACATCACTGTGTTTATTATCCCAGTACTGTGACATCACTGTGTTTATTATCTCTGTACTATGACATCACTGTGTTTATTATCTCTGTACTGTGACATCACTGTGTTTATTATCCCTGTACGGTGACATCACTGTGTTTATTATCCCTGTACAGTGACATCGCTGTGTTTATTATCCCTGTACAGTGACATCGCTGTGTTTGTTATCCCTGTACAGTGACATCGCTGTGTGTATTATCCCTGTGCGGTGAGATCACTGTGTTTATTATCCCTGTACAGTGACATCGCTGTGTGTATTATCCCAGTGCAGGAAGAGGTAAGTGGTCTGTGTTTGTGTGTTTGTTTTCTATTTTTCAGGGTCGTGAATGCAGAGGACTACGTCAGATTCGGTCGGACCAGCTTTTTTTTTTTTTTTTTTTTTTTTTTTTAATAAAATGGTCAGACAGGGGTCTGGGGGAGTGTTTATTTCAATAAAATGTTTTATACTTGTGTGTGTATTTTTTTTTTTACAATACTACAGTTTTAGTAATTAGGGCTATCTACAGATGGCTGGCGAAGGAAAAAAGGGGGGAACCCCATGCCATTTTTTTACAAAAATAATTAAATAATTTTAAAAAAATGGCGTGGGGTCCCCCCCTTTTTTCCTTCGCCAGCCAGATACAACCAGCAGCGGCAGCCTGGCACTACCAGGGTGGGAAGGGACACGGTTATTGGCCCTTCCCAGCCTAATGGTACCAGCCTGCAGCCGCCCCAGAGCCAGACCCTCAATTTAGAAGGTCCGGTCCTGCGGGTACCCGGCTCTTCCCGGCACCCCTGGTGGCGGTGGGTGCCAAGGTAATAGATGTTGGGGTTAGTGCTGGCCTGCCATACCGGCAAGCACTAAGCCCAGTATTAGTAATCAGGGCGGTCTGTAGATATCCCTAATTAATAAAACTGTAGTATTGTAAAAAAAAATACACACACACAAGTATAAAACATTTTATTGAAATAAACACTCCCCCAGACCCCTGTTTGACCATTTTATTAAAAAAAAAAAAAAAAGCTGGTCCGACGTAGTCCTTTGCATTCACGACCCTGAAAAATAGAAAACAAACACACAAACACAGACCACTTACCTCTTCCTGCACTGGGATAATGCACACAGCGATGTCACTGTACAGGGAAAATAAAAACAGTGATGTCACTGTACAGGGATAATAAACACAGCTATGTCACAGTACAGAGATAATAAACACAGTGATGTCACAGTACAGAGATAATAAACACAGTGATGTCACCGTACAGGGATAATAAACACAGTGATGTCACAGTACAGGGATCGGCGTCTCGTGCCCCCATCAGACCTCAGGTCGGCATCTCGTGCCCCCATCAGACCTCAGGTCGGCGTCTCGTGCCCCCATCAGACCTCAGGTCGGCGTCTCGTGCCCCCATCAGACCTCAGGTCGGCGTCTCGTGCCCCCATCAGACCTCAGGTCGGCGTCTCGTGCCCCCATCAGACCTCAGGTCGGGTCGTGCCCCATCAGACCTCAGGTCGGCGTCTTGTGCCCCATCAGACCTCAGGTCGGCGTCTTGTGCCCCCATCAGACCTCAGGTCGGCGTCTTGTGCCCCCATCAGACCTCAGGTTGGCGTCTTGTGCCCCCATCAGACCTCAGGTCAGCGTCTTGTGCCCCATCAGACCTCAGATCAGGGTCTCCCCCCCCCTCAGACCTCAGATCAGCCCACCCAGCCACTTAAAAAAAGCATACTTACCTGTCCTGCCACGCTGCCGCTGCCATCAGGTTCCGCGCTCCACTGTCTTCCCTACCGGCGCGCACTATGACCTGACGCTGCGTCAGGTCATAGTGCGCGCCGGAAGGGAAGACAGTGGAGCGTGGGAGCCGAGGACAGCAGCAGCGCGGCAGGACAGGTAAGTATGCTTTTTTTAAGTGGCTGGGTGGGCTCATCTGTACAGGAGCCAGGCCATTAAGGGGGCTTTAGATTGTCGGCAGCTAGCGCCGGGGCAACGGCAACGGCACTATAGGTTCCTGGCTTAGGGCCTACCGGAGGATCCTCCAGTCCTCTGGTGGGCCAGTCCGACACTGGTTATGTGTGTATAGGGGTCATGTATACTGTGTGTATGTGTATAGGGGTCATCTCTATGTGTGTGATGTGTGAGTTTAGGGGTAATCTCTATGTGTGTGATGTGTCTATAGGGGTCATCTATACAGTGTGTAATGTGACTATAGGGGTCATCTATACTATGTGTATAGTGGTCATTTCTATGTGTGTGATGTGTGCATAGGGTTCATCTATACAGTGTGTGATGTGTGTATAGGGTCATCTCTATGTGTATGTATGTGTATAGGTGTCATCTGTACAGTGTATGATGTGTGTATAGGGGTCATCTGTACAGTGTGTGATGTGTCTATAGGGGATCATCTATACTGTGTGTATAGGGGTCATCTCTATGTGTGTGATGTGTGTATAGGGGTCATCTATATAGTGCAATGTGTGTATAGAGTGTTCTCTGTAGTGCACTGTGTGTCAGTATATAGGGTGTCATCTATATAGTGTGGTGCATGTGTATATATGGTGTCATCTTTATAGTGCGGTGTGTGTATAGAGTGTCATCTATATAGTGCAGTGTGTGTGTATATTGGGTGTCATCTATATAGTACGGTGTGTAGGGTGTCATCTATATAGTCATAGGTGCAATCATTTTCTTTGGCACTCTGTGCCAATAATTATTGAAGGGGGCACTATCTGCATGGTACTAGTATTTTCAGGGGGTCTGTTTCAGCAGTATAGTATTGGGGAGCACAGGGGACACAGTATTGGGTGTGGTAGAATGAGGTGTTGAGAAGATGTGAGGAAGAGGGGAAAAGTAGGAAACTAAGATGTCTGTTTGTCAAACTCTACAGTGACAAGACACAGCTGAAAGAAGTCATCATGGTGGTCTGGTCTGAATACAGAAGATGAGGAAAGAGAATGTCTACATCAGAAGAGACATCACTGGATGTAAGAGGTATATATGTGGCGCTGTATTACCCTGTATGTTCTGTGGAGGTGTATGTAATGTTTTTCACCCATGTCTTTAAAGGGGTTAACCTCTATAATGACACCCCCCCCAATGCCCGTGCCCCTCCTATAGATTATACTTACTTACTCCATTCTCTGGCACCCGCTGCAATAGCAGACTGCGACGGGGATGAGCTTGCCTATCGTCACCCGAAATGCTAGGGAGGCTCTCCCCCCCTTTCCACCCCCCCAACGTCACCGGATGTTTTGTTCCACGTGATGGTGAGATGCAGTGGCGGCCATGCAGGGATCAGGAGCAATGCAGGTGCCGGGAAGTAGGGTAAAAGTAGGGTTTGAAGGAAGGGGTTAGGTTGAGAATTTGGTATGGGTTGGGGGGGGGCGACATTTCCATTTTTGCCTCAGGCAGCAGAAAGACTAGGTGCACCCTGGCCACAAAGCGCTGAGGGAGGGGGGGGCCCAAGCTGAACTCTTGCACCAGGGCCCATGAGCATTTAGCTATGCCCCTGGTAGCAGAGCCTAACAACAGGTCTGTAGAACAAGAAAGGAGTGTGATGCTCCAATGAATTAGTATAGTGTGCTCATCTAAGGCATGAGCCTCTTTTCCTGTCCACTTAGGAGAGGCTCATTTGATTTTTTTTTTTTGTGCTGTGATAAACATAGAGGGGTGAAGTTAGCATTTCTTGGGCCCCTAAGCAAAGTTATATCTGGGGTCCCTGTTGCACAGCTAAACTGTGCCCTATTACAACACTAAGCTTCACCGCTATAATTCATCTCATCAGTCTGCTAAGCTCTGCCCACATCGGTCTGCTAAGCCTCACTCTCTGCTTAGCAGTGTGGCCTACACACTTCTGCTACTGCTGTACAGCTGGGAAGGGCCCCCTTCCTCCTGAACCTTGATGCAGTTGGATCAGCTACACAAATAGTATGTACTTTTTTATTTCAGGAAGCCACTTGTGGCCATCAAGGGCCCTTCTGATCTCTGGGGCCCCAAGCTTGCTTGGTTTGCGTGGTGGCAAATTCCTTGACTGTAGACACAACAATATTGTAGGCATATAAACAACAAACAAAAGCAGTATCTCATCGGAAGACAGACGAAGAATGGATGAATCACTGGTACCAGGTGGATCAGGAGAAATCACTGGTAAAATAAATTATTTTGAACTAATGTGAACACCTAAAGTATTGTTTTATTACTAATTATACCTTTCACGAACCCACCACTCTTTTTATCATATGAAAAGAGGAAATAGTAATACCCAGAAACAAATCACACCCAAGTGCAATAACATTTTCAATGTGAATGAAATCAATATACAGTGCTCCCTCAAGATATAATGCCCTCAGGATACAATATTTTCAACATACAATGGCCTTTTTTGAAACTAGACTCAACATACAATGCCTCAGACTCAGATCCAACCAGTCAAGGCCACTTTTCTGGTAAAATAGCCATATTAGATGCTAGTTATTCTAGCTATTCCTGACTGTTATATGTAAGGACTTGTTTTATTTGTCTTAATTCACACGTCCGTGTCCGTGCTCAAATCCGTGAGCAGGTGTCAGTGAGGCACCCGTGAAGCTGTCCGTGAAGGATCCGTGTTGGGTCCGTGTTTTGCCATCTGTGTTGCATCCGTGTTTCACTGACACTGAACAGCTGAAAAATAATTTTCAAAGCATCTCTTCTGAATGATCCGCGAAAAACGGATGCAACACATATGACATCCGTGAGGGATCCGTGGTTTTCACGGACTCATTGACTATAATGGGCGTGAGGGATCCGGGAACACGGATCAAGATAGGACATGCATCCATGCTAAAAACATGGACCCACGAACCGTGCTAAAACACTGATGTCTGAATACACAGATTGAAATGAATGGGAACGTGTGCTGTCCGTGGAGAACACGTACAGCACACGTCCATGAAACACTGACGTGTGAATGAGGCTTTAGTTTTCTGCTTATTTTTCTTAAATCTTCATTTTCTCTTATCTTGGATGACATTTTGGGGCTTTGGAACTGATTACTCAAGTAACAATGGTTTCAACATACAATGGTCGTCTTGGAACCAATTAATATTGTATCTTGAGGGACCACTGGTACTGAAAATTTCATGCAATACTGTGTATGTACACAAACCAAATTTCTAAAGACCTCTGCATTAACTAGCTGACACTAAAATGTCTGGAATCATGTAATACTGTACTTCTTCATTACTGTAAATTATTTACATGTTTAGTTCTCAATTCTTATGACATCGATGGTTCTTCTGCATTTTGTGGCTCTGATTATCGAAAAAGGGACATGGAAAGGAAGAAAAATGTCAGAAATCACAGATGCTTACTAAAAGAAAATATAGTTGAATTTTATTACATACATTTGTTTAAGACCTGTTGCACATGGCCATTGGTCGGCCGTTCCGTGTATTGGGGACCGCAATTTGCAGTCCCCAATGCACAGGCACTATCCGTTCGGCTGCCGCAATGGATTCAGACCCATTCAACTTGAATAGATCCGTGATCCATCCGCACTGCAAAACATAGAACAAGTGCATGGAGAAAAACCCCACTGAAGCCATTCAAGTAAATGAGTCCACATCCGTGATCTGGAGTGCACACGGCTGATGCCTGCATATTGCGACCCGCTGTTTGCAGGCCGCGATACGAGCCACGGTTAGCAACGGCTGTGTGCATTTGGCTTAAGCTTATGACTAGTGATGAGCGAACCTGCTTGTAACGAGCGGTTCAATGCTCGGATCCCCTGCGCTCCCCTGCCCGCAGCCATCCGGATCCGTCCTCACCAGACTGTAAGTCAATGGGGACGGATCCGTTTGGTGTCACACACTAGTCAAATACCAGTGTGTGACACCAAACGCATCCGTCCCCATTGACTTACAGTCAGGTGAGGACGGATCCGGATGGCTGCGGGCAGGGGAGCGCAGGGGATCCGAGCATTGAACCGCTCGTTACGAGCAGGTTCGCTCATCACTACTTGTGACTATTATCCCTGACAGTGGACCTTCCTAGCTATGTAATTTATCACCAACTACATGTAGCAATCATTTGAATATAACATTACCACATATTTGATTATAATGTGCTACCTCAGCATTAAATTGCTGCCAGTTATATCTGTGATCATGTAATACTACACTTCCCCACTATTACTGTAAATTATTAAAATGTTTAGTTCTCATTTCTCATGACTTTGATTTGTTCATATTGAAAAGGCACATGGAAACGAAGAAAAATCTCATAAATCACAGATGCTTAACAAATGATAATATAGTTTAACTTTTACATACAGTATATTTGTTTAATTATTGGCCAGTGGCTCACCCAACCTAACAAAGGTGGATATGGTGCTCTCTTCCACGGCACACCTCTTGCCGGACTAAATTGATAAATTGACTAGAGATGAGAAAGGGCACACACTGATCTGGAATAATATGCATTATCACTACGTATCTATATTTCAAAAATATTTATTACAATTATAATACGATTATACAAATACGATTATAAAACATAGAAACATAGAAGATTGACGGCAGAAAAAGACCACCGGGTCCATCTAGTCTGCCCTTTTATTATCCTTTTATTTTTATCTTAGGATAGATACATGTTTATCCCAGGCATGTTTAAATTCAGTTACTGTGGATTTATCAACCACCTCTGCTGGAAGTTTGTTCCAAGCTTCTACTACTCTTTCAGTGAAATAATATTTTCTAATGTTGTTCTTGATTTTCCCCCCAACTAACCTCAGATTGTACCCCCTTGTTCTTGTATTCAGTTTCTTATTAATAACCCTTCCCTCCTGAACTTTATTGAGTCCTTTAACATATTTAAAGGTTTCAATCATGTCCCCCCTTTCTCTTCTTTCCTCCAGACTATACATATTAAGAACTCGGAGTCTTTCTTGATAAGTTCTATGCTTTAGACCTTCCACCATTTTTGTAGCTCTTCTTTGGACCCGCTCTATTTTAGCAATATCCTTTTGCAGGTGAGGTCTCCAGAATTGAACACAGTATTCCAGATGTGGTCTCACTAGAGCTCTATACAGAGGGATCACAATCTCCCTCTTTCTGCTTGTTATACCTCTAGCTATGCAGCCAAGCATACAATTTGCTTTCCCTACCGCCTGGTTGCATTGGTTACTCATTTTGAGGCTGTCAGAGATGACTACCGCCAAATCCTTCTCTTCTGAAGTCTTTGTTAACACAGAACTGCCAATACGATACTGAGATAGAGGATTTCTTCTCCCCAAGTGCATTATTTTACATTTGGAAACCTTGAACTGTAGTTTCCATTGTTTTGACCACTTATCTAATAAAGATAAATCATTCTCCATATTACCGACACCTCCTGGAACATCAACCCTATTACACACTTTTGTATCATCAGCAAACAAGCAAATCTTCCCTACCAAGCCGCCCCTTATGTCACTTACAAACATGTTAAACAGAACAGGACCCAGAACAGATCCTTGTGGCACCCCACTTGTAACCAGCCTCTGCTCAGAATACACTCCATTAACAACAACCCTCTGGTATCTGTCCTTCAGCCAACTGCAGATCCACTGAACTATCCAGGGGTTAAGTCCAATTCTTGATAACTTCTCTATCAGCTCTTTATGGGGAACCGTATCGAAAGCTTTACTGAAATCCAGGAAGGCAATATCCACAGCACCACCTTCATCCAGCACTTTAGTTACATAGTCAAAGAAATCAATGAGATTAGTCTGACATGATCGGCCCTCAGTAAAGCCATGCTGGTTTGGGTGCATCAAGTTGTTTGTTGTTAAGTGGTCAATTATCTTCTTCAGAAGAGTCTCCATCATTTTTTCCACTACAGATGTCAAGCTGACTGGCCTATAGTTACAAAATTAAAAAGTTAAAAAATGAATCAATAGTAGCATTCTGTGATCAATATGTGCAATATATTCAATACTCAATTAGTTATGATTATCTTGATGGATTTCATAACAATCTATAATGCTCCTATGTTGATATAATTAATAAATCATGATTTTACGGGGGGCATGGCCAGCAGCCAACATGAACAGACGTGCGTGAGAGGAGCTCAGAGAAATAGACCCCAGCTTTATATTATCCTGACCTTAAACTGCCGAAAAATTTCATCCAGGATTGGGAGGAGGTCGGGACAGACCCGAAACACAAAGATGTCGAGAAATAAGAACCAGACGGCTGTAGAGAAGCTCCGTGAGTTTGCCTGCCGAGAACAACAAGATGGCGCCGGAGTAGGCCTGGACGCACCGTCCCCGCACCCCTCCTTGTCTCCGCATGTGGAGGATTCAGAGTCCGACGCTGAACCTACCTTGAAACAAGTTACTGAACAACTTCTTTAGGCTATTACCATATGCCGCTCAACGTTGTCAGGCAAGTTGGAGGAAGTAAAAGTGGATATAGGCCTACTTCGTCATGACATGCAGAATTTGCAGGAAAGGGTCAGGGAGACGGAGAATCGGGTGTCCAGTCTAGAAGACCGCACTACTCCTATACAAGCACAATTGAGTGCTTTGGAGAAAAAAGTAGATTTCTGGCAGCAAAAATGTGATGATTATGAGAATAGGCTACGCCGGAATAATTTAATCATAAGTGGCCTATCGGAGAGAGTGGAAGGGAATAACCAATGTGAATTTATGACAACGTGACTGAAGGCTGATTTTCCAGACGCCATCTTTTCCTCAACCTTTGCGATTGAGGGGACCCATCGTGTACCAGCCAAGCCTTTACCGTTTGGAGCACCGCCAAGACCCATGTTGGCGCGCTTGTTAAATTCTACCGACAGAGATCCTATACTATGCCTCGCTCGCAGCAAGCAAGAGCTGAGATATGAAAATGCCACCATCATGCTTTTTCCAGATTTCTCGGCAGAGCTCCAGAAACGCAGAGCCACATTCACAGCGGTGAAAAGACGCCTTAGAGATCTGAACATGCCATATGCGATGGCGTACCCAACAAGTCTTCGGGTGGTAGATGGAGATGCATCTAGATTCTTTAAGGCTACTTTCACACTGGCGGCAGGCCTGATCCGGCAGGTGAATGTGAAATGTGTGGAGCCGGAACTGCGCTCCGGCCCCACACATGTCACACAGTACATACATACACATAAACATACACACACATATAGACAAACATACACACATACATACTTACATGCTCCCGGCAGGTCTTCGGAGCGTCGGAGGGACAGGACGGCCCGCACAGGTGACGATTCCCCACAGCGCCCTCTGCTGGGCGCCTGGTGGAATCGTCATCTGTGCGCGCCGTCCTGTCCCTCCGACGCTCTGAAGACCTGCCAGGGAGCATGTAAGTATGTATGTGTATTTGTATGTCTATATGTGTGTGTATGTTTATGTTTATGTGTATGTCTATGTCTGTATGTGTCTATGTGTAGCCGGATCCGTAATGAACTCCATTGAAAGTCAATGGAGGGCGGATCCGGTTACCATTATGGTCACACCAGACGGATCCACCCCCATTGACTTGCATTGGGGGTCATTCCGGATCCGTCTTGGTGCGGATGCCTGGACCGGAGAGCAAACCGCAGCATGCTGCAGTTTGTTCTCCGGTCTGAAGACGGAACGGAATGCTTTCAGGAGCATTCCGTTGTCTTCAGTTCAGTTTTGTCCCCATTGACAATGAATGGGGACAAAACTGAAGCGTTTTATTCCGGTATTGAGCCCCTATGACGGAACTCAATACCGGAATTTTAAAACGCTAGTGTGAAAGTAGCCTAATACACCAGCGGAGGCCAACACCTGGTTGGATGGCAGAGCTAGACCGGCAAGAGCACCAATTTAATCATCGTATGAGGACTTGGCTACTCATTACCTAGCAGGAATCTGATCCAGGTTTTTGTCCTTGTGTGATATCTCTGGGCCTATATTTAGATCTCCTTCTTTTGTATTATACTCAATCTGTCTTTTTTTTTTCTTTTCTAAACCTGCACTTTCCTTCTCCTTTTCATTATCTGCTTCACTTTAATTTGAATCAAGCCTGTTTCTAGTTATGGAGGGGATACTACCAGATGTGATATGTCATTTAGACGAGACAGCCTTATCTTATTATTGGCACCAGAGACTCTAGTTATATTGCTAGGGGGTACATAAGTTATGTTTTCCCTCCAATTACTCTGTTTTTCTATTGTTTTCCTTTATAGCGGCATATATTGTATTAGTTATGTTCAGTGCCACCTTGGGTCGAATATCAGCCATATTGTTTCATGTCTGCATACCCGAGTGGTTTTGGGCAGGGCTGGGTCTATAAATGTTATATGACAGTACAAAGTCAAACCTGCGCGGGTGACGACGTATGCCACCAGCACACCCCGTTAAATATCTGCCACGATTTGCAATATTAGTTTGATCCCTGGGATCGACGTGGTTATAATTGTTTTGCTCTAAGTTTTGACTTATTTCTAAAGGTTATGTTGTGTTTTTGGGTACATTGCGATATGCGAGAAATGCAGGTATTGAACCCACGTATTTACAGGTGTACAGATCAACTATGGGATATAAGTAAGCAAGGAGCCATGCGAGTGGTACATTATGTCAGTATATCACCAATATGGCAGAAATACGGGTAATGTCCTGGAATGTGAGGGGTCTGGGTAGCGCTAGAAAGCGATCGATGGTTTTCACAGCAGTCTGGCGATTCAGCCCTCATATCTTGTGCCTGCAAGAAACCCACTTAATACCTGATCATACGAGACGGATTCACAAGCCATGGGTTCAGTGGGCACGTCACTCCTGTCATACTAGTCAGTCTAGAGGGGTGTCATTGCCGGTACATAAGTCGGTCCATTGGGAGGTCGATAAAATATCAACAGACCCAGATGGCAGATTTGTGTTTGTGGCGGCTTATGTCAACTGCACATTATACGTGATATTAGGTATTTATAGTCCACCTCCGGCCTCTTTGAATGTTATTAATCAGGCAATATGGTTTGCCTTCAATAATGCATTGGACCCTGCTTTAGACTGGTTCCATTCAGCCGGAGGTCCAGTGCCAGTTACCGACTCCGTGACTCCATTGGCTAAATTAATTCAGGAGGTGGGATGGGTGGATTTATGGTGGGTTAAACAACCCAATAGGCAGGTATATTCCTGTTGTTCAGCCAGTCATAATGCGTTATCACGCATAGATCTTGCACTTGGGAATACTGTCTTATATTCCATAGACTACAAAATTGAATATGGAGTCAGGGGTATTTCAGACCACTCGCCTATCCAATATACATTGCTGGTCGGCAATAAACAGATGGGCCATTCAATGAGGATACATCCCTTTTGGCTTACCCTGTTTACTCCATCAGACAGGATACCTGAACAACTGACAATGTTCCTAGCGGATGATGATGAATACAATGATGCTTCTATGCTGTAGGAGACTTTGAAGGCATATCTGTGAGGTTGTCTGAAGTCATCCATATCTTTTATTAAGCGGGCTACAGCGAGACAGGAATCAGAACTGTCAAATGAGTGTAGTAGGGTTGAATCCGTATATGTAGCTGACCCCACTGATCAAAACAGGGATAATTGGCTTGCACAAGGGCGTCAGTATTTAACCTTATTGAAGGAAAAGGCCCAAAGAAAACTGTTTTTTGCTAAACAATCCTTTTTTGAGATAGGGAATCAGTCTAGTAAACTCTTAGCACATCTTGTACATCAAAATCAGGCGTCGCCAGCTGTGTTGCTTTTTAGGGATGGGGACAGTACTATGCTACTGGACTCGAATGATATAACAAATAGGTTTAAAGGATTTTATCAGGACCTATATAAAACACAAGTTGCATATACTATGGACGAGATCCTGGATTATTTTCAGGATATTGAGGATGCGCCGGTAACCGTCTCTGAGATAGCAGATGCAGTGGCTAGTTTAGCAAAGGGCAAGTCACCCGGCCCAGATGGTTTGCCGCTGGAGGTGTATGTCAAATATCTGGCGGCTTTATTAGATATGTACAAGGAAGCATTTGCTGAAGGTACATTGCCTCCATCCCTGTATGATGCAACTATAATAATCCTTCTTAAGCCAGACAAGGATCCGAGTGACTGTGGGTCTTACAGGCCAATTTCACTCTTAAACCTAGATTACAAAAATACTTAGCGACTCACCTGGCCAAATATATACTTACCATTATTCACAGAGATCAGGCAGTATTTATGCCTGAGAAGTCGACCACCGATAACATTAGGAGGGTCCAGGTTATAAACCAACTGGGTCTTAGACAAAATCAACAGTGGGCCTTGGCGTCACTTGATGCAGCCAAGGCTTTTGACTCAGTGGAATGGCCGTATTTATTGACAACCCTTAGGAGGTTTGGCTTTGGTCCTAACTTCATTAAATGGATATCTATCTTGTATAAACACCCTAGGTCTACTGTCTCTGTGAATGGCATTTGTTCGGATTACTTTTCATTAGAGCGGGGTACGAGGCAGGGTTGCCCGTTGTCCCCGCTCTTGTTTGCACAGGCAATTGAGCCCTTGGTAATAGGCATACGTGCAGACCCTCAATTTCATGGGATAGCGGTAGGCGCCAGAGAGGATAGGGTGGGGTTGTACGCGGATGATATGGTGCTTTTCATGTCTAAGGTGGAAGTCACTCTCCCTCGAGCAATCTCATTAATTTACTCTTTTGGACAGTACACGGGGCTGCGGATCAACTGGTCCAAATCGGTCTTATTTCCGTTATATGACTCTAACTGGTATGTCATTAGCGGAGAGTTGCCGGTGGTCCAGCACTTTAAGTACCTTGTTATACATATCACTAAAGATATCAATGTATTTAGGGATCTTAACATACAGCCCCTGATAGAGTATTGCAAGGATAAATTTAAGGTCTGAAGTGGCCTGCCTTTGTCAGTTCCTGGTAGAATCAATCTTATTAAAATGATTTTACTGCCCAAGTGTCTATATATTTTGGAGCATGCACCATATGTAGTCCCTAAGGCCTTTTTTTCAACAGTTGAATTCTCTAATATCTCCTTTTGTGTGGGGATCAAATAGACCTAAACTATCAATGCCCACATTGAGTCATACCCGACTTTTACTATTAGGCCCCTTTCACACGAGCGGGAGACTCGCATGTCTCCCGCAACGGATCTACAGGGCTGGACTCCGCACTGACAGGGATCGCATAGCATTATATGCGATCCCTGTCCGTGCCGAGTCCAGTCCTGTAGATGCGTTGCGGGAGACATGCGAGTCTCCCGCTCGTGTGAAAGGGGCCTTACTATTTAGTGGGGCAGCTACAATACCTTAAATCTTGGCTGTCCCAATTTGACCAATTACCCAACTCAGAAGCACATCTTGCATTACATCTGAATCTCAACTCACTTTGGCCGGTGGTAGAGAGACCTCATCTGTTCTCGGGGAGCTTGTTGCCGGTGCACAGGGTAGCGATCCAAGTTTGGTCGGCTTGTAAAAGTATATATGCCTTCCAAGGAGTGGCAGCAGGGGGGAAAATCCAATGTATCCAGCTCTGATGGCATCGGAAAAAAATAATTTTTGGAAATCTAGTGGAATATCTACTCTTCCTGATATATATCAACATAATATTATTAAAACATTTGAGGACCTCCGTAGCGGACATGACTTACCTCAGACTGCATTTTATAAATATCTGCAACTAAGACATAGCCTGCATTCTTACTTTGCTGGCCCCCAAGTACAGATCTCCACATATTCATTAATAGGGGTGATTCGCTCACAGGGCCCTCGTGGATTTATTTCTGCCTTATATACTCATCTGTTAAATGTTAAATTAAAATCTGCTCAATTACCTGTTTTGGATAAATGGAGGGACATGGTCCTGGACCTTGAGGAAGAAGAAATTGGAGACATCTTAGAATCACCTAACCTGGTGTCACATGCTGTTAATAAGTTCATTCAGTTGTGTATTATTCACCAAAGCTATTTAACCCCTACATGGTTATATAAGATGGGCAGGCTTTCACGTACCAGGTGTCATAGGTGTCAAGAAGTGGGAGCAAATTTCTGGCATCTGAAATGGGCATGTTCGTATATACAAAAATATTGGGAAGATGTCACCAACTTCCTTAGTGCGCTTTTTAACTTCCCTGTTCTAAAGGTACCACGCATATGCCTATTTGGGATTTTAAATGAGGCTACTTACCCACACTATACCAGAATATGTTTACGAGAAACCTTGTTTCTAGCTAGGAAGGCAATTGCAATTAGGTGGATGGGAGATAGAAGCCCTACCATTAATCAATGGAAACAGCTGGTTAATACCATTGTTCCATATGAGCATATTGTTTTTAAAAATACATGTCTCCAAGTTCTTTGAGGTCTTTTGTCCGTGGTTCTCTTCATCACAAACCTTATCACCATTGCATATTCTGCAAAATGCCATTGCATTGGCTACCAGATAACTGATCTGTCATACATGCCTGTATTGTTTTCCACTATTATATACCTGCACATTATTTTTGATGCATCAGAATGTACTGTTTTTTTCTTTTCTTGGATTGTGTCCGATTTATACCTGTACTTGCAGGACTGTGTCCTGCCTGATGATTTGTAATACCTGTTTATTAATATTTGTTCAATAAAACGCATTTAAAAAAAAAAATCATGATTTTACATGTAGTTGATTAATTGTCTCTCTATATCATGATTGTTGTTATAATAACCATCAACATCACATGACACATAGCATAATTATACATAGATTTAATATAAAATGATAATATTGGATAATCAACCACCTAATCTCATATAAAATAAAAATCAATAATAAAAATTAGCTCAAACAATTTTAGAATAAAAAAAATAAAATAAAGGTTTTTTTTTAGGTAAAAATAAATTAATTAATGTCTCGGAGTTAGTATAGTCCTTCTATTGTATCCACAGTACTGGTTAATCCTGGGATCTTTATATTATATATTAAAATCAGGCTTTTTGGTACACATTATATTGCTGTGTTGTTAATTGTTAAATTGTATCTTATCTTTGTCTCGGTCCAGACTCGTATTGCATTGGTATATCTTCTAGGATTTATCACCGTGAGTACAGCAGTTTCCTGGCCAGCAGTGGAAGTAGTATTAAATTAGTAAATAGTTTGTCTCAGTTTAGTGGATTTATATTGTCCTTAGTTCCACCCTTGTACACCAAAATCCATCACATTCAATTTGTATCACTCGCTCCTTCTTATGTTATTACACCCTTTGGTTGTATAATGTGGCTTAGCTTAACCCCTTCGCGCCCAGCGCCGGTCGGCAAGTCTCTGCTGTTTCTAACAGCAGAGACTTGCCGCTACTTACCGCCATCGGCGGCGTTTTCCTCGGAGACTAGATGCTGTGATCACACGTGATCACGGCATCTAGTTGCGTCTCAACCCGGAAGCATTCGCTTCTGGGTGGTGTACAGACACCCCGTGTGGCCAATCGGGGTGTCTGTACACCATATGAAAACTGTAATCCTCGCTGGTGAGGATTACAGTTTTCAAAGTGCAATTCTTATTCTGGCCACTAGATGGCAGGCCAGGATAAGAAATGAGCAATTCATGGATTTCTGAGTCTATAAAATCCATAATTGCTCATAAAGAAAAAAAAAAAGCCACAATATATAAGACCATATTTGAGCTTTCCAATAGTAAAAAAAAATTTAAAAAAAATGTTAAAAAATATATAAAAAATAAAAAAGATGTAAAAGTTCAAATCACCCCCCTTTCCGTATAAGTAAAAAATAAATACCTAAATAACAATAAATATAGACATCATGGGTATCACCGTGACCAAAAACGCCCGTACTTTTAAAATATAAAAAAAAAATTCCAATACGGAGAATTGTGTGGCGGAAAAAAGCGTCCAAATGGCGATTTGCCGTTTTTTGTCGCTTTTTTTTTCTAAAAAAAATTAAATAAAAAGTGATCAAAAAGTCATACACACCCCAGAATGGTATCAATAAAAACTTCAGATCGTCCCGCAAAAAATGAGCCCCCATACAGCTCTGTACACATAAATACCAAAAAGTTATAGGGGTCAAGATTTGACAAGGAAAAAAAAAAAAAAAAAAGGGCAACTTTCTAATTATTTTATCACTATGAAAACGCAGGAAAAACTATACATATTAGGTATTGCCGGATTCGTACTGACTTGTAGAATGAAAGTAATGGATCAGTTTTAATGCACATCGAATGCTGTAAATAAGAAACCCGTAGAACTGTAGCGGAATAGCGTTTTCTTTGCAATTTCACCCGGTTTGGAATTTTTTTCCCGCTTCCCACTACACCGTATGCAATATTAAATGGTGGCGTTGGAAAGTACAACTTGTTCCGCAAAAAACAAGCCCTCATATAGCTATGTGAACAGAAAAATAAAAGAGTTATGGCTGTTTGAAGGCAGGGAGCGCAAAACGAAAATGCATAACCGAAAAAAGCTCCGGGCGCGAAAGGGTTAAAGTTATTGAATGTCTCAATAGGTGTACCACTGGTACTTTACCCATTCCTCAAAGTATATAGGGTTAAGGTCCCGGGTTCCTCTTACTCCGCCTGGTACTATATAACTCCGGGCTGCAGCCAGCAGCAGTGCACGGCGGCGACCCACTTGGGCTACAAATTTAGATTTAAATGGGCTGCTGTCATTTATCAGCCAGGCTGGTGGTCTATACAGACAATGTAGGAAAGAAGTGTGTCCAATATGGCTGGCCCAAGTTACATTTTTAAAATCCAAAAAATAAATACAATAGAGCACAGAGTGACTTTTTCAACACCATTGTGCCTAAATGCTCTCCCCAGCATGCGAGATGCAGTGACATCATAGTGCCTGCGGGGCTGAGTAGAACAGAGCATGGATCAAGGATCAATCCCTACTCAGCATAAATGTTTGTGATTACTGCGTCAATAGCGACATTTTATCACTGTCAAGATAATGCTGGGATCTGCATTATGACACTAAGGCCCCTTTCACACAAGCGTCACGGATTAGGTCCGGGTGCGTTCAGGGAAACTCGCACCATTTTGCAAGCAAGTTCAGTGAGTTTTGTCTGCGATTGCGTTCAGTTGTTCAGTTTTTTCCGCATCGGTGTAATGTGTTTTGATGCATTTTTCATGCGCGTGATAAAAAACTGAAGGTTTACAAACAACATCTCTTAGCAACCATCATTGAAAAACGCATTCCATCCGCACTTGCTTGCAGATGCAATGCGTTTTTCACGCAGCCCTGGCCCCATAGAAACGAATGAGGCTGCGTGAAAAACGCATTGCATCTGCGCAAAAAAAACACAGAATATAGAACATGCTGCGATTTTCATGCAACGCAGAAGTGATGCGTGAAAAAAAAACGCTCATGTACACAGACTCATTGAAATGAATGGGTCAGGATTCAGTGCGGGTGCTATGCGTTCACATCACGCATTGCACCCGCGCGGAAAACTCGCTCATGTGAAAGGGGCCTAATACCTGAGGGTCAGTTTCCATGTACTCACTTTCCACTAAGCTGAAATTTAATTTTTTATTTTTTTTGCGGGGGGGGGGGGGGGCTAAATTTCACAAGGCGGCATACATACGTAATTACTATATTAATATAAAAATTTTCTCACAGTCCAGGCAGGCTGAATGCGATCAATAGACCTCTTCTTTCTGCCGATGCCCCATCTTGCCACTGTTGCTGTCTGTCTGCCTAATTACCATCACATTCTGTAGGGCTGCTGCGGCCTGCATCATGCCACTAATGCCACTTGCCAACCATCATGTTCCCTCAAGACACTTTGTAATCTCATAGCTCTGTGTGTATTTAAACATCATCTGGCCCCAATAAAGGACAATTTTTGAAAGCATTGGAATATAATAAAACATGAAACATTCCGGCGTGCTGTCTTCTTAACCCCTTCCCGACCGCCGCCTTACATGTACGGCGCGCGGGCGGTGCGGGGACATGACGCCCGCTCGCGGGTGCGGCGGGCGTCATGGCCGGCAAGTCTCTGCTGTTTCTAACAGCAGAGACTTGCCGCATCTTACCTCCGTCTGCGGAGACTTCCAGGGCCTTCTGATGCCGTGATCACACGTGATCACGGCATCAGGATGCGTCTGAACCCGGAAGCCCACGCTTCCGGGTGGTGTACAGACGCCCCGATTGGCCAATCGGGGTGTCTGTACACCATATGAAAACTGTAATCCTCGCTGGTGAGGATTACAGTTTTCAAACTGCAATTCTTATTCTGGCCACTAGATGGCAGGCCAGGATAAGAAATGAGCAATTCATGGTTTTAACTGCATCTAGTAAATCCATGATTGCTCATAAAGAAAAAAAACAAAACACAATAGATCAGATGATATTTGAGCTTTAAAATAATCACAGAAAAATTAAAAAAAAATGTTAAAAAATATATAAAAATAAAAAAGATATAAAAGTTCAAATCACCCCCCTTTCCGTATAAGTAAAAAATAAATACCTAAATAACAATAAATATAGACATCATGGGTATCACCGTGACCGAAAACGCCTGTACTTTTAAAATATAAAAAAAAAATTTCAATACGGCGAATTGTGTGGCGGAAAAAAGCGTCCAAATGGCGATTCGCAGTTTTTTGTCCCTTTTTTTTCTAAAAAAAATTAAATAAAAAGTGATCAAAAAGTCATACACACCCCAGAATGGTATCAATAAAAACTTCAGACCGCCCCGCAAAAAATGAGCCCCCATACAGCTCTGTACACATAAATACCAAAAAGTTATAGGGGTCAATATATGACAAGGAAAAAAAAAAAAAAAAAAGGGCAACTTTCTAATTATTTTATCACCATCTAAACGCAGGAAAAACTATACATATTAGGTATTGCCGGATTCGTACTGACCAGTAGAATGAAAGTAATGGATCAGTTTTAATGCACATCGAATGCTGTAAATAAGAAACCCGTAGAACTGTAGCGGAATAGCGTTTTCTTTGCAATTTCACCCGGTTTGGAATTTTTTTCCCGCTTCCCACTACACCGTATGCAATATTAAATGGTGGCGTTGGAAAGTACAACTTGTCCCGCAAACAACAAGCCCTCATACAGCTATGTGAACAGAAAAATAAAAGAGTTATGGCTGTTTGAAGGCAGGGAGCACAAAACGAAAATGCAGAACCGAAAAAAGCTCCGGTCGTGAAAGGGTTAAACATGCTGTATGTTAATGCTGTCAAATGTGCATTTACCCATAGCAATGCATGTCAGTGTCACTCAGACATTATTTATTATTGCTGTCACTACGAGTCCTAGGAGGCTATAATGGATTATATGCCAACTTTCAGGGCAGGTGGAGCAACTTCGGTTTGAAAATTTGGTGACCCGAACCCAAAACAAATCTCGACTGATTTGTTCATCTCTAATGAGGAGCATTTAATTATGAACTTTTATTCTGCCAGGTTCTGCTCCTGCAAGTTCCCTGAAGCTGGTGATTCATAACGAAAGGACTATGAAGCAGCTAAGTGGACTTTGATCCGAATTTCAGGGAAAGTTTGCCACAAAGCCAAATTTCCTTGTGCTTCCATTTGATTGTGACGAGCCGGCTACTGCCATCTTGATTGATCTCACATAAAATCCCGTCCGCAGTGATGTATGACGTTACCTCAATGGCAGATGTGATGACGTCATCACGGGCCGCGCTAGATTTCACGCTATATCTTTATTTAAGATACCGGCAGCCCGCTCGTCGTGATCAGATGGATGAGGTAAGTATGATTTATTTCGTTTTTTTTGTTTATTCTACACTGTTATTATTGTCAGCTGCCACAATCAGCTATGAACGCGGTATCTGAGGGGTACAATGACGGGAAGCAGCCCGATCGCCGCTCCCTGTCATTGCACCCACTACTTACAAACAAATGCACTTTGTGACAAAGTAATTAGTCACAAAGCAAATTGTTTTGTAAAATTCGGCAAAGTAGCTGAATCGAATTTTACGATACTTCGCTCATCACTAATGACTACCTACAGGGCACCTAACCTAACAGAAGTTCATATTCATATACCCTGGATGATAAAAGCTCTGCAAAACATGTTTGTCCTGCTGTCCTCAGTCCATACCTATCTAATGCTCCATAGTGAATAATTTGAGCAAACTAGTAGCAGAGCCTAACAACAGGTCTGTAGAACAAGAAAGGAGTGTGATGCTCCAATGAATTAGTATAGTGTGTTCCTTTCCTGTCCCCTTAGGAGAGAGGCTCACTTGATTTTGTTGTGCTGTGATAAACATGGAGGGGTGGAGTTGGCATTTCTTGGGCCCAAGCAAAGTTATGTCTGGGGCCCCTGTCACACAGCTAAACGGTGCTCAATTAAAAAACTACTTCATCCCATCAGTCTGGTAAGCTCTTCCTACATTGGTCTAATAAGCCTCACTCTGCTTAGCGGTGTGGCCTAGGTGTGTACTAGGAACTTCTGCTACTGCTCTACAGCTGGGAAGGGCCCCCTTCCTCCTAAGCACTGATGACGCTGAACCAGCTGCAAAAATAGTATGTCATTTTTTTTCAGGAAGCTGCTTGTGGCCATCCAGGGCTCTTCTGATCCCTGGGGCCCCAAGCTTACTTGGTTTGCATGGTGACAAATTCCTTGACTGTAGACACAACACTATAAGGGCTCGTTCACATCACCGTTAGGGCTTCCGTTCAGGCTTTCCGTTATAACATCGTTATAACGGAAAGCCTGAACGGAAGCCCTAACGGTGATGTGAACGAGCCCTTATAGGCATATAAACAAAAAAACCAAAGCAGTATATTTCAAGAACCCACTACTCTCTTCATCGTATGAAAAGAGCAAATAGTAACACCCAGAAACAAATCACATCTAAATGCGATAAGGCTTGTGATTGTAACATTTTCAATGTGAATGAATTCAATATACTAAAAATTTCATGCAGTATTCTATAAAACATATATAAACAAATGTGGATTTGGACATGGCAGTGTAGGTGGAGGATAAGGAGGAAGAAACCAACACTGTTTCTGTTTTTTTTTAATTTTTAAAATTTTTTTCTTTAAATTCTTTTTTTTATTTTTATTTGGTGAGATGGCTAACAGAACGAACAAACTGCGCTTGAGTATAACAATTGCTGGGTGCAGCCGGTATACTTCTCTATCTGCCCAAGGTACGGACAAGTCCTGTTGGATCAATGCCTGGTTCATTTTAATGAACGCGAGCTTATCTACGTTGGCTATGGACATCTGGATGTGTATGTCTGGGATCACACTCCCTGCCATGCTAAACACACATTCAGACAATACACTTGCTGCAGGGCAGGCCAGCACCTCCAAGTCACAAATGGAAAGCTCAGGCCATGTGTCCAATTTGGAATCCCAGAAGTTAAATGACACAGACCCATCAGTCAGTATGTGCAGAAGTGTGGATACATACTATTCCATCATGTTGCTAAAACGTTGCCTCCTGCAAAGATGGTCCGTATCAGGTGGTGGTGCTGGATGTTGTGGCATGCTGACGAAGGATTTCAACA
The DNA here is from genome assembly GCA_900303285.1 of Rhinella marina. Lineage (NCBI taxonomy): Eukaryota > Metazoa > Chordata > Amphibia > Anura > Bufonidae > Rhinella > Rhinella marina. Next base: position 17,870 of record ONZH01005438.1, on the reverse strand, counting down.
TTTCAGGCATGATAACCCTCCATTCTGAGGTGGTGCCGATGCCCCAGCTGTGTTGGCGACTTCCTCCTCCATCGCCTCGTACTTCCACTGAGCTACTGCTGTCAGGTGGGAATGCCGTCAGTAGAGTATCTAACAGCATGCTTATTAAGGACGGCACATTGTCATGGTAGTGGGGATCCAGCAGGGTGGCCACTCAGTAATCAGTACTGGTAACAATTAGGGAAACTCATGTACTCGCAAATGTGTGCCAGGCTGCCCAGAGGCGAAGACAAGCTGTCCTCAGTGAGAGATGTATTGTCTGTGTCTTCTGTATCCCCCCCAGCCATGCTCCAGTGATACCCGTGAGCTGCTTTGGGTGACACCTTGCTGTGAACATGGTTCCTCCTTCTTCTCATCCTCCAAAACTGTTCCCTGACTGGACAGTTGTGTACCTGGTCACTTTTGGTGCAGGAACCCACCCTCTGAGCCATGTGTGGACAACTGGCCTGATAAATGTGTGAATGATTCCTGTTCCTCCACTTATTCCTCCTGTGCTACCAACTCATCCATCATCGCCTGAAGCATTTTTTCAAGGAGGCACAGAAGTGGGATAGTAAGGCTGATGATGGCGTCATCAGCGCTGGTCATGTTGGTGGAGCGCAACACGGTACACACGTCGCACATAGAGGCCCACTTGGTGTGAAGTGGTGCTGTTCATCAGAGTGACTCACCTGTGTGTGCTGCAGCTTAAACTCCACTATTGCCTGCTGCTCACACAGTCTCTCCAGCATGTGCAGGGTGGAGTTCCATCTTGTGGGTACATTGCATATGAGGCGGTGAGCAGGAAGGCAGAAGTTACACTGCAAAGTAGACAGGCCAAAAGCACTAAGGCAGCTTAGTGAGAACGCCAAAAGCATGCACAGACGGCCCTCACTTTCTGCAGCAGCTCTGCCATTTTGGGGTAACCTCTGCAGAAACCTCTGCACCACCAAATTCAATTGCGCCAATTCACATGCGCCAGGCAAGGCAAACTGGCTAGGCTCGGAGCTGCTACAAGATTTTGCCCATTATTGCACACCACTAGTCCGGACTTAAGGCCCAGTGCCACCAACCACTCATCGGTCTGTTCTTTGATGCCCATCCACAGCTCCCACGCATTATAGGCTTTTTCCCCAAAAAAGTTTTGAGAACAGCCTGCTGCTGTTGGTGGTGCAGGTGTTACGCTGACCAGTTGAGGAGGCAGTAGAGGAGGAGGTGGAATAGGAGCAGGAGGCAACAGGAGGCACGGAGAAACGTCCATCAATCCTCGGTGGCGGTAGGACATGCGCCAAACCGCTTTCTGCCTCAGGCCAAGCCACCACTACATTTACCAAGTGGGCAGTTAGGGAGATATACTTCTTACTGGTCCACGTATCAATAGTTATGTGGACCTTGCCACTAATAGCGTTGCGCAGCACATACTTGATTTTGTCCACAACTGCAACTTGTTCTTGCAGGGCAGGTATGGCAGACCTGGAAAAGTAGTGGCGACTGGGAACCATGTACTGTAGGATAGCCACCACCATAAGGTTTTTAATAGTGTCCGTTTCCACCAGATGGAATGGTAGCATTTCAAAGGCCAGGAATTTTTAAATTCTGACATTCAGGGCCAGAGCTCGCGGTAGAGGAGTACATCCTTTTTCTCTCCAGTGTTTGGAACAGTGTAGCGATACTTGGTAACACTGCTGGTGGTCTTGGTGGTGCTGTCACATCCTCTCTTTGCGGAAAGACAGGTGGCCCTGTTGCTCGAGAGGTGAAGGAAGAGGCCAAGACCGCAGCAGAAGAGGGAGTAGGAGGAGCCTCATATTTTCATGGTTTTTCAGGTGTCTACACCACTGCAGCTCGTGCTTTGCAGTTAGATGCCTCGTTATGCAGGTGATGCTCAGTTGTAGAACTTTTATGCCACGCTTCAGGCTCTGACTGCACAGCATGCAAACCACCCATGTCTTGTTGTCAGAACATTACCTGAAGAGCAGCCACACCAGGGAACTCCTTTGAGCTGGCTTTGGTGTGCTCTGTCCCTCGGCATGGTGGGCAGTAGCAGGCACACTGGCTAGAGGGCCAGCTGCTGTAGTTTTGCACCTGCTCCCTCTTTTGCGTGGCTGACTCTGCATGACCACCACCTCTTCCTCCGAACGGCACACATCACTCAGATGACCTTGATTCCATGTGGGGTCTAGGACCTCATCATCCTCCACATTATCTTCCACCCACTCCTCACCCATTCCCTCCTTGCTGGTCTACACACTGCAGAAAGTGGCGGCAGTTGACACCTGTGTTTCGTCATCATCAGAGACGTGCTGCGGTGGTCCTCCCACATCTACATCTTTAAACATAACACTCAATCTTTTCCACTTCTGGGGCAGGTCTAGGTGGATGGCCCACGGAATCCCCACCAGCAGAGTCATCAAAAAGCATATGTGACTGCTGCATGACTTGGGGCTTAAACTGCTTGGCTGATTTGCAAGGGGTTCAGGTGGAAGACAGATGCCCATGGGCTGCCGGTGCTAACTCTGTGCTTTAGGTAGTGCATCGGGTGGAAGACAGTGTGAAGGAACTCTCAGCCATCCAATCTACTACCACCTCTTGTTCTGGCCTCACCATTCATACACCGGTATTCAGGCCTACAAAACGACACAGAACCTCCTGTCGCCTGCATGCACCAGAGTAAGGCGTTTCATTTGGGCTCGTAGCCAGCACAGATCGACAACGTCCTCTCCCTACAGCAGGAGCTCCACCACCACCAGCAGCACCACGGCCATGTCCCTTATTTGATGCTCTCCTCATTCTTTGAGGGCACCCACAAAATTGACAGCCAGATGAACTATTGTATTTCTGTGTCACAGATGCAAAGGAGGTGTATCTCACCCACAGAATTAACAGACAAATAAACTATTGTATTTCTACAAGTATGTTACTGATGCAAAGGAGGTGTATCTCACCCCAAAAAATGGGTTTATGTCAATGACAGAATTAACAGACGGATTAACTATTATATTTCCATGCTACAGATGCAAAGGAGGTGTATCTTACCACAGAAAATGGGTTTATGTCACCCACATAATGAACAGACAGATTAACTATTGTATTTCTGTGTCACAGATGCAAAGGAGGAGTATCTCACCCCAAAAAATGGGTTTATGTCAAACACAGAATTAACAGACAGATTAACTATTGTATTTCTGTGTCACTGGTGCAAGGGAGGTGTATTGCAGCCACAAAAATGGCTATAGGTCACCAACAGAATTAACATCCAGATTAAAAGCCAAAACTAGGGCTACACAGCGACACTGGTCGCGCAACACTTGTTAAGGCCAGGATCGTTGAGTAGCGGGGAATCCCATAGAAATTAATGGGATTGCCGCCGCAGTCGCAAGAAAACCAACAGGGCTGGACTTCTTGCGACTGCAGCAGCGATCCCATTCATTTCTATAGGATCCCAGCTATTCAGCAATCCTAGCCGCGACAGGTGTTGCGCGACCAGTGTCGCCGTGTAGCTCTAGCCTAACACTGTCCCTCACTGCAGCTGCATCCTGACCCTACACTAGTTAGACCAGAATGGTGGCGCCACACGTGATCTGGCATTTATACAGACTGGGTCATGTGCTTCGCCAACTAATCACAGCCATTCCAACACTAGGCATGACTGTGATGGCTTCCAAGTGCCCACAGCTTAAAAGCATGTTGATTGGCTGCGCTGCAACCTTTCAACAAGCTTTATTCTTCATCCAAACACCGAACCCGAACACAGACATCCGCCGTAAAGTCTGTGTTTGGATTCGGGTGCCCGAACCCGCAATGTTCGGTACAATCCCGAACTTTGTAGTTCGGGTTCGCTCATCCCTACTCTGTATGTACACAAACCGTTTTTCTAAAGACCTCTGTATTAACTAGCTGACACTAAAACGTCTGCAATCATGTAATACTGTACTTACTTCCCCGTCATTACTGTAAAGTATTTACATGTTTAGTTCTCAATTCTTATGACCTCGATTGGTTCTTCTGCATTTTGTGGCTCTGATTATCGAAAAAGGGACATGGAAAGGAAGAAAAATGTCATAAATCATGGATGCTTACTAAAAGATAATATAGTTGAATTTTATTGCATACGGTACGTTTGTTTAAGCTTGTGACTATTATCCTTGGCATTGGACCCTTCTAGCTATGTCACTTATCACCAAATATATGTAGCAATCATTTGAATATAACATTACCACATATTTGGTTAAATAGCTGACAGTTATGTCTGTGATCATGTAATACTACACTTCCCATTACTGTAAATTATTAAAATGTTTAGTTCTCATTTCTCATGACTTTGATTTGTTCATACTGAAAAGGCAAATAGAAACGAAGAAAAATCACATAAATCACAGATGCTTAGCAAATGATAATATAGTTTAACTTTTACATACAGTATCTTTGTTTAAGCTTGTTTATATTATTCCTAAGGGCGCCTTCAGACGCTGCAGATTTTTTTTTTTTGCAGAAAGTTCCACAACTGAAAATCAGTTCCATTCATTTGCCTGAAGACGCAAGCACATGGATTTTAGCAAGATCCACTCAAATGAAAGGAACTGATTTTTTTTTTCACAGCAACAAAAATTTTCAGCGTGTGAGTGTACCCTAATAGTGGACCTTTCTATCTATGTCATTTATCACGAAATATGTGTAAAATCAATTGAACATAATATTACCACATACAGTATATTACTGAATGCATAGGCTACAAATTTTGATTTAAATGTGCTAATGATAAATATCTATTGATCATGTGTATGTAATTTTCTAATACATGTATGGGCAGCTGTCATTTGTCAGCCAGGCTGGTGGTCTATACAGACAACGTTGGAAAGAAATGTATGACTCCAATATGGTTGCCCCAAGTTACAATTTTTAAATAATAAATGAAGGGCATCCTCCCACAGCGTGGAGGATATCAAAACTGGTGTACCACACTCCAGTCAGGAGTAGAATTACCAGCAGTGGCACAGGGGCCTGCCAGAACACACACAGTAATCATGACAGGCATCCATTATGGTCCGGGCCTGCACTCTCCTCAGCATGTGTTAAGCAGTTACATCATAGGGCCTGCTGGACTAAGTAGTAGAGAGCATGGATCAAAGATCAATTTCCACAGCCTGTCCCTGGCCTGCACACTCTACTACTTATCTGGTGTAATGAAGTCGCAGCATTGAGTCTGCTGGGGAGAGCAGGATGTGATTTGTTCATCAGGGGAACGGGGCTAGGTAAGCATTACTGTTTTTCTATTTTATGTACACCGCTGGGGTCTTCACTAATATAGAGGTGTACTGAGAGTGGCATACCTACTCTGTAGGACCATTAAGGAGGTGATTGTACAGATTCTTTATAGATGCAAAGTGTTCTGACACCCTCAATCCGTCTGTGTGAACTAGTTGTCAGACAGTTAACTCTTTCCTATCAATTCATTGAGCTGGACGCAGGGGGGTCCTTTTCAACTTTTATTAATAGGATCAGTGTAAAACTACAAGAAAATAACAGTATTCAGTATAAAGTATACAGCATATCTCAGTACATCACATTATGTAGATACATGGATTACACAGCATAGTGAATGTGAGGGACAGCTGCAAGGCAGAACAGATAGCTCTGAAGACATGAGAACTATAAAGCTATTAGTGACAATACAGGGAATTATAGTAACTCACCGACTGTGCTATGATGAGGAAAACAACAGAAGAACTGAATGTCTAATGCAGAGGTCATAGTATGACTGCCACACATGAGAAAAGATGGCTGCTGAAGAGGAAGGGGGCTGGACTAAACAAGGCCTGATGGGAAACTACGGAGCTTTGAGAAGGACAATATTAGTCAACATAGAAACATTTAGGCAGAATAAATGAAGCTGCAATACAAAACATGTCAATAGGTGGAGCTGTTGGATAACTAATCAGAAATATTGCTGAGAAGGCATAACACTCACCGTCTGGTTTCCAAGGGATATCACATAAACATTTCAACTGGAAAGTAGTAACATAGTAACATAGTAACATAGTAACATAGTTTATAAGGCCGAAAAAAGACATCTGTCCATCCAGTTCGGCCTGTTTTCCTACAAGTTGATCCAGAGGAAGGCAAAAAAAACCCTGTGAGGTAGAAGCCAGTTTTCCCCACTTTAGGGAAAAAAATTCCTTCCCGACTCCAATCAGGCAATCAGAATTACTCCCTGGATCAACGACCCCTCTCTAGTAACTATAACCTATAATATTATTACCCTCCAAAAATACATCCAGGCCCCTCTTGAACTCTTTTAGTGAACTTACCATCACCACCTCCTCAGGCAGAGAGTTCCATAGTCTCACTGCTCTTACCGTAAAGAATCCTCTTCTATGTTTATGTACAAACCTTCTTTCCTCCAGACGCAGAGGATGGCCCCTCGTCACGGTCACAGTCCTGGGGATAAATAGATCGTGGGAGAGATCTCTGTACTGACCTCTGATATATTTATACATAGTTATTAGATCTCCCCTCAGTCGTCTTTTTTCTAAAGTGAATAAGCCTAATTTTGATAATCTTTCTGGGTACTGTAGTCCACCCATTCCAGTTATTACTTTAGTTGCCCTCCTCTGAACCCTCTCCAGCTCTGCTATGTCTGCCTTGTTCACAGGAGCCCAGAACTGTACACAGTACTCCATGTGTGGTCTGACTAGTGATTTGTAAAGTGGCAGGACTATGTTCTCATCACGGGCATCTATGCCTCTTTTGATGCAGCCCATAGAACAAGTTCAGAAACTGGTCTAAGAAACAGTTTTCCATTTTGCTTTGGGATCTTGATCTCCGCCTTCCTGACTTTTCCATCTTGACTTGGGAAGACTTTAGTAACCAATCCTAAAGGCCACTCATTCCGCTTAGAGTGGTTGTCTTTTACTAGAACAATGTTTCCAGGCTCTATGTTGGGCCTACTTGTTTGCCATTTGTTTCTTGCCTGTATGAACTCCTCCGCTGAGTAAGGTTTATGGTAATAATGCTAGCCTTTGCGTAGAACTGATGTAGATTGCGTGGCTTTAAAGGATTTGACAATGTGAATCAGGCAAGCTAAGGCTCTGTAGGCTGACCTCCAGGTGGAGAATCTGTTGAAGCGGCTAGAACCAAGGTTCCTTTTAGTAACTGTTGTATTAAGTGTGGAGACTTGAGGTCGAATTTCCACATCTGATTCAGGCTCAAAAAGTTCATGCGTGTGCTTTTGAAGAGCGGCTGGTGTTGGTTGATACAGGAATGCAGGCCCTACGAGCCAGGTAGTGTCTTTAAGGCATGATGCTGGTACAGCTCTGGTGGCATGATCAGCAGGATTGTGGTTAGTTGGTACATAACCCCACTGAGAAGGCTGTGAGGACTTCCTAATTCTAAGTACTCGGTTGTTCACATAGACATAGAATCTCCTAGTCTCGTTATGAATGTATCCCAACACTACTTTGCTATTGGTGAAGAATTCTTCATCTTCAAGCCATAGGTTAAGTTCTGACGTGATGAGTTCTGCCAGCTCAATGGCAAGAACAGCAGCACAGAGCTCTAGTCTTGGTATGGTAGGTTCGGGACATGGCGCTAGCTTTGCTTTTCCCATGATGAACCCTATATGGATGTGACCTGAGGAGTCTACAGTTTTCAAATAAGCAACTGCGGCTATGGCTTTGACTGAAGCATCACAAAATACGCACAGCCTCCTGGAGAGGACTTCTTCAGAGGATATGTATGTGTATGGCCTATGTATGTTGAGATCAGACAATGAATTTAAAGAATTTCTCCAGGTTACCCACAAAATCTCTTTCTCTGAAGAAAGAGGGGTGTCCCAATTAGCTGAATCCACAGTTAATTCACGTAGCAAGGTCTTACCTTGGATGATCACAGGTGCAGCGAATCCAAGGGGATCGTACAGGCTGTTGATTGTGGACAGGACGCCTCGTCGTGTGAAGGGTTTTTGCTCTAGGTTGACCTGAAATTTGAAGCTGTCAGATTTGAAGTCCCAGTTGAGTCCTAGACTACGTTGTACAGGAAGAGAGTCTGTAGCTAAGTCCAGGTCCTTCAAGTCGTTGGCATAGTCTTTTGTAGGAAGGGCCTCCATCACGGTTTTGCTATTAGAAGCTATCTTATGTAACCTGAGGTTAGAACGAGCAAGAGCACTCTGGGTCCTTTTGAGTAAGCTGATTGCAATCTCTGACGATGGAAGAGACTTTAGACCATCATCTACGTAGAAGTCTCTTTCAATGAACTGTTGGACATCTTCATCAAAGTCTGTTTCACTTCCCTGTGTGGATCTCTTAACCCCATAGATCGCTACAGCAGGGGATGGGCTATTGCCAAAAACGTGCACCTTCATACGGTATTCTACTATGTCTTTGGTAGGTTCATTTTCTTTGAACCAGAAGAAACGTAGGAAGTCTCTATGCTCTTCATTGACAAAGAAACAATGGAACATTTGCTGTATATCTGCAGTGATGGCAACTGGTTCTTTACGGAATCTGATGAGAACACCAATGAGAGTGTTGTTGAGGTCAGGACCTGTTAAAAGAACATCATTCAGAGAGAGTCCCTGGTATCTTGAGCTGGAGTCAAACACTACGCGTATCTGATCTGGTTTCTTGGGATGATAGACACCAGATATTGGGAGATACCAGCATTCTTCGCTCTCTTCTAGAGGTGGAGCCAATTCTGCGTGGCCATTTTTGAATATTTTGCTCATGAAAGCAAGGAAGTGTTTTTCCATCTCTGGCTTCCTTAGAAAGTTGCGCTTTAGCAAGGTAAGGCGTTTTAGAGCTTGCTCCCTGTTGTTAGGAAGACGGGGTTTGAGGCTTGAACGGTAGCGGGGCCACCCAGCTGTGGGTTTCATCTTTGTGAAATCCTTGATCCATTATCTCCAAGAAGGTCTCATCTTCGATCGAATGAGCTATTTTATGATCCTCTTTAGTCTTTTGGAAAACAGTGCACCCTAGATGATCTTCATCTCCGTTGCATAGATAGTTGGCAGTGTACCTGCCCTCTACGGCAGTGGCCCCCAACCTTTTTTGCACCAAGGCCCGGTTTCTCTCTAGACAGGGCTCTGCGGTTGTTGGGGGGCGGAGCATAGTGCCCCCACACAGTAGTTATTCCCCATTAGTGCCCCCACACAGTAGTTATTCCCCATTAATGCCCCCACACAGTAGTTATACCAATATAGTGCCCCCACACAGTAGTTATACCAGTATAGTGCCCCCACACAGTAGTTATTCCCCATTAGTGCCCCCACACAGTAGTTATACCAATATAGTGCCCCCACACAGTAGTTATACCAGTATAGTGCCCCCACACAGTAGTTATAGTAGCATACTGCCCCCACACAGTAGTTATACCAGTATAGTGCCCCCACACAGTAGTTCTACCAGTATAGTGCCCTCACACAGTAGTTATACCAGTATAGTGCCCCCACACAGTAGTTATAGTAGCATACTGCCCCCACACAGTAGTTATACCAGTATAGTGCCCCCACACAGTAGTTATACCAGTATAGTGCCCCCACACAGTAGTTATACCAGTATAGTGCCCCCCACACAGTAGTTATACCTGTATAGTGCCCCCCACACAGTAGTTATACCAGTATAGTGCCCCCACACAGTAGTTATAGTAGCATAGTGCCCCCCACACAGTAGTTATACCAGTATAGTGCCCCCACACAGTAGTTATAGTAGCATAGTGTCCCCCACACAGTAGTTATAGTAGCATAGTGCCCCCACACAGTAGTTATAGTAGCATAGTGCCCCCACACAGTAGTTATAGTAGCATAGTGCCCCCACACAGTAGTGCCCATAGTGCTCCTCTCCTTCAGTTTTGTAAAATAATTAAAAAAAAAATATTTACACTTACCTCCATCAGCCTGGCAGCGCTGCGATGCAGGCCTCCTCCGGCCTGTGTCCCGCTCTGCACGGCTCAGGCGGCGCGATGACGTCATCGCACCGCCTGAGCTGGCCTCTGATAGGCTATAGGCACTAGGCCTGCAGCCTGTCAGAGGAATGGGCAGGGGAGACGCCTCTCCCTGCCCCACTGCAGCATAGGCATCTGTATCGCCGTCCTGAGGATGGCGATACAGATGACTATGGAGATGAGCGCTTCCACAATGGAAGCACTTATCTCCTTGTACCCTGCCACTGCCGCGGCCCGGCAGACATCGATTCAGGGCCCGGTCCTGGGCCGCAGCCCGGTGGTTGGGGACCGCTGCTCTACGGTGTTCGGGTATGCTGGGTTGGTAAGCTTCTCTCTCACAAGGAATTTATTGGGACAGGCAGGGCCGTATTTAGGGTTCATGCTGCCCTAGGCACTCTCTGTGATGACGCCCCCCCCCCCCCAACGCGACCCATTCCCCCACGCCCCCAAATTTCAGCCACGCCACCACCCCACAGCAAAACCTGACCCTATGCACTTTAGTCGTCCAGTCACAGGGGTCAGCCCTATAGGCTGACAATGGAGCACATCTCCTACAATGGTGCTTTTATACATTGCGTGTGTGTTACGAACCTCCTCATGCTGCAGATTTCGCTACCCATTCACCTCATTCACAGAGGTATATTTCCTGTTTTTATTTAGACCTATTAAAGTGCATGGGTAGCAAAATCCGCAGCAGACTTCCTGCTGTGCAAGGTCAAAAATGCAATGTGTTTTGATTGGCTGCAGAGAGGGCGGGGCAGTGCACTGGCCAAATAAGGAACGCCCCCTGTGCACATAACTTAGTCATTTATATACATAGAAAAGAAGCCATATCATTTAAACGGCTGGATTTTCACAAACAAGGTATGTATGTGCTCAGGGTTACTAGGGCTATCTGAACATATGTTTAGTTTGCAATGCATGACCCTGCTGTCACATCCCCTTTAAATCTGCATGGTATAGCTATATAGGCACTGTTGATTCAAACAACAAGAAATAACAATAATAAATAACTATAATAAATAACAAATAACAAAGATGCTATGTAACAATAGCTGTAAACAAGAACAATACTATTTTTTCAATCTGCATGGACTGTATACCCCTATAGGCACTGTTGTTTCAAGCAACCTCACTCCATGTGATAGTCTAAGTGATTCCTGACATTTTTATAAATCACTTCATTTACCAAATATTGCCCCCTATTCTAAAAAAAACGACTCTTGGCTTTTTCTTTGTTAAGTGATTATGGACTTAGATATGGCTAACACTTTTTTGACTGATTTCAGGTAGTGGAGGCGGGACAGTTTCCTTACAGGTGATACTGAGAGTGACAGAGCTGACTAGCTAATCACAGTCCAGGTAAAGGGAAAGAGTGATTTTTGAACTACTGGCAAACAGCCCAGCTCTGCTCCCTCCCAGTGGATTTCAGTGAATATTAAATAGCTGAGCTCCATAGAGGAGCGTGTAACAAAATCATCTTTTCAACACTCTGTAGGGTTAATCTAACAATACCATGCAGATTAAAAAAAACTTTTGTAACGACAGGTACACTTTAACCCTTCAGAGTGGTGATAAGATTATTTTAGTGCACACCCTGCAGTTATTGAGTCCTGACAGCCTCTCTATGGAGTTCAGCTATTTAATATTCACTGAAATCCAGGAGGTGGGAGCAGAGCTGGGCTGTTTGCCAGTAGTTTTCGAAAATCACTCCTGTCCTCACCTGGACTATACTATGATTAGCTAGTCAACTCAGTCACTCTTGGCCACAGTTTTATGGGTTCGCAGGGACATGTCCTGGCTCCACTTCCTGAAATCAGACAAAAGTGTTAGCCGTATCTAACGTCAACAATCACTTGACAACTAAAAAGCCCAGAGACTTTACAGCTGTTTTTTTCTGGGATAAGGAGTCATATTTGGTTTTATAAATAGATTTATAAATATTCAAAAAGGGTCCAAAAACAGAGCCCGGGAACTATAGGCCGGTAAGTTTAACATCTGTAGTGGGTAAACTGTTTGAAGGTTTTCTAAGAGATGCTATCTTGGAGTACCTCAATGAAAATAAGCAAATAACTCCATATCAGCATGGCTTCATGAGGGATCGGTCGTGTCAAACCAATTTAATCAGTTTCTATGAGGAGGTAAGTTCTAGACTTGACCGCGGGGAATCAATGGATATCGTATATCTGGACTTCTCCAAAGCATTTGACACGGTACCACATAAAAGGTTAGTATATAAAATGAGAATGCTTGGCCTTGGAGAAAATGTCTGTATGTGGGTAAGTAAATGGCTCAGTGATAGAAAACAGAGGCTGGTTATTAATGGTACATACTCAGATTGGGTCACTGTAACTAGTGGGGTACCACAGGGGTCAGTATTGGGCCCTATTCTCTTCAATATATTTATTAATGATCTTGTAGAAGGCTTGCACAGTAAAATATCAATTTTTGCAGATGACACTAAACTGTGTAAAGTAATTAACACAGAAGAGGACAGTACACTGCTACAGATGGATCTGGATAGACTGGAGGCTTGGGCAGAGAAGTGGCAGATGAGGTTTAACACTGACAAATGTAAGGTTATGCATATGGGAAGGAATAATGCAAGTCACCAGTACATACTAAATGGTAAAACATTGGGTAACTCTGACATGGAAAAGGACCTAGGAATTTTAGTGAACAGAAAACTAAGCTGCAGAAACCAGTGTCAGACAGCTGCTGCCAAGGCCAATAAGATAATGGGTTGCATCAAAAGGGGCATAGATGCCCGTGATGAGAACATAGTCCTGCCACTTTACAAATCACTAGTCAGACCACACATGGAGTACTGTGTACAGTTCTGGGCTCCTGCGAACAAAACAGACATAGCAGAGCTGGAGAGGGTTCAGAGAAGGGCAACTAAAGTAATAACTGGAATGGGTGGACTACAGTACCCAGAAAGATTATCAAAATTAGGGTTATTCACTTTAGAAAAAAGACGACTGAGGGGAGATCTAATAACTATGTATAAATATATCAGGGGTCAGTACAGAGATCTCTCCCATGATCTCTTTATCCCAAGGACAGTAACCATGACGAGGGGACATCCTCTGCACCTGGAGGAAAGAAGGTTTGTTCACAAAAATAGAAGAGGATTCTTTACGGTAAGAGCAGTGAGACTATGGAACTCTCTGCCCGAGGAGGTGGTGATGGTAAGTTCAGTAAAAGAGTTCAAGAGGGGCCTGGATGTATTTCTGGAGGGTAATAATATTACAGGTTATAGTTACTAGATATGGGTTGTTGTTGATCCAGGGAGTAATTCTGATTGCCTGATTGGAGTCGGGAAGGAATTTTTTCCCCTAAAGTGAGGAAAATTGGCTTCTACCGCACAGGGTTTTTTTGCCTTCCTCTGGATCAACTTGTAGGAAAACAGGTCGAACTGGATGGACAGATGTCTTTTTTTCGGCCTTATAAACTATGTTACTATGTTATTTATAAAAATGTCAGGAATCACATAGGCTATCAAATTTAAAGGGGCGATTTAAAGCTTTTTACGACGTGCTCTTTGTGCAGCAAAACGATCAATAATATTGTCATAATTTAGTGCATTAACCAGCTGACTCTCAATTGCCAACATAGCCAGATTATTTAGGCAATCTTCATGCATGCTGGATCTCAAATAATTTTTTATGCGTTTTAGTGCAGAGAATGAGCGCTCTGCAGAACAGTTGGTCGCTGGTGTGCACAAAAACATTCTCAGCGCAATGTCCACATTGGAATAAATGTTATGGAGGTCATCTTTACGGATCTTCTTGAGCATGCCAAGGGGGGGTGCTGCACTCTTCACTTAGATGTAGAAAGTGTCCACGCAAGTGTAGGCATTCATCAATGAAGTCTGGTGCCTCAAGATCTGTTGCGTAAACCTCCACAAGTTTCTCTGCTTGCTCAGTTACAGCAGAAGTTTCCAGTTTGGTCAACTTTGACAGGAATTCAAATTTCTCAAAATACTCCTTATAAGAAGACTTCCTCCTCTCAAGCTCAGAAACCAGATTGTCACAAATGACAAAGAATGTATTTACTCGGAAGTCATTTCGGATGTGATCTTGGCTTTCGCTCTTGCCACGCTGCCTTTTCCTAAAACGAAGATCATATTCTTTTACACTTGATTTAGTCAAGGCATGTGACTCATATGTGTCAAACATGTCCCTGATATCCTGGACATAGTGTACAAGAGAATCATAGAGTTCTATCACTGTACTGACATCAATATCAATCTTTTGTAACTGTCGAGTAACAGCTTGGAATCTTTCTAAAGATGGTTTCCCAAAAGTTTGCCATGAACACAGTTTCAAGTCGGTGCAACTGACTGAGTAGGCCATCTGCACTACATCGTGTTGCAGCCTTTTCACTGTTGTCTTCAGATATTGCTGACAATGCCTGAACTATGTGTTCAAAGTCCCTATTCAGACTTCGTCAGGCCTCTTCACGAGCAGACCAGCGTGTCTCTGACAATCTTTTAACAGTTAAGGTTTCCGGAGCTAAAGACAGTTGCTTTTGTAAAATTTCCCACCGGCTCGTGGACGCTGTAAAAAACACATAAAGGTGTTGTAGAAGTTCAAAGAAGGAACATGCTTCCTTACAGCTCTCAGCTGCACATGTACCAACCAAGTTCAGAGAATGTGCAGAGCAGGGAATATAAACAGCAAGTGGATTAATTTGCTTTATTCTTGCCTGCAAACCGCTATAATGACCAGACACATTGCTGGCATTGTCATAAGACTGCCCTCGACAGTTACTGATGTTTAAGCCGTAATGTTTAAGAGTGTCAAGTACGGCTTCCGTTAGCCTTTCTGAGCGGTGTCCTGGATGAAGCACAGAAATCTTTCAATGGGTGAACCGTCTTCTGTCACATATCGAATTATAAAGGAAAGCTGGTCAACATGGGAGATATCAGGTGTTGAATCAACACTGATAGAGAAATATTTCTCATTTTGAATCTCTTTGACAATGGTTCCTTTAACTTCTTCAGCCATTACGTTTATGAACTGTTCACAGGTGGCGAAGGAAAGGTATGATGTCTTCCCTTTACCCGGGTTCCCATACCGAGTAATATGATCTGAAAGAAAAGGGTCATACTCTGCTATGACTTCAAGCAGCATTTTAAAGTTGCCACTATGTTGAGATCCAAAGCGGTCATCACTCCCTCTGAAAGCAAGTCCGTGTGTACCCAGTGCCTTAACCACTGAGACAACTCTTTTCAGCACATTTCTCCAATACTTTATTTCACTGTTCAACTCCTCAGTGAGCATTTTGTTTATTTTCCGGAATGTGCTTCCACGTGTGTGGAATGATAGCACACAAGTTTTATGTTCCATTGAACGCTCATGCTCATTTAGTCTAGATGCAGAGTTCTTCCAGTCGTTAAATCCATCTAGGGCAAATGGTGATTTCCCTCCTAACAGCCGACACGGGGCACAAAAAAGCCTTCCTGTACTTTCAGAATAGACCAGATATGGACGTGTTTTCTTTTCTTCATTTACTAATTGTTTTTCAAACATATTTTTTGTCACCATCCTGTATTTGGTGCCAAACAGCCTTTTTGATTTGGAGAAGTCAGCCTCCATATTTTGGTTAAATCCATAGATGGCCACATAATCTCTAGTGACATCGTTCATTAGCCATTCTGCAGGATCATGGCTAATCCCTAGCAGTACAGGTGGCTCCTCTACACATAAAATATTCTCTGCAGGAGGTTCAGTCTCCCTGTGAGAACTGCCTGCTTCAGGCTCCTGTATGGTATCTTCAGAGACATCCATAACATCATCTTCTATAATTTCAGGTGTAGTGCTACTTGTGTTTGGAGTTTCCTTTTTGGAAAAGAAAGAGTCAATTTTTACTGCTTTTTCTATCTCCTTTTCGTCCTATCAGTTTTCGTGCTCCTTTCTCTAGCACGTTTGCGATATTCAGCCCCGCTCAATTTTTTTCTCCCATCACTCATTATGAAAGGGTTGAATTTCACTGTAAAAAATGGGAAAAGAAAAAAAATGCATTTGCTGGAGACTGTTATACAGTGCCACAGCAAAGCATAGCACAATAGAAACCATGGAGCCATGCTATTTTAAAAAAATTGCAAGTGGAAAGTTGCCAAAATGAATTAAAGTTGGGCCATGCGATGCCAGCAGTCAAAAAAGCAAAGAGGAATAGCTATGAAAGCACAGTATGCATACGCAAAATGCATAAAAGCACAGTTGCGAAAAGAGCAGCCATGAATAAATTGGACGCAATAGAAATGATACACAAGCCAAATATCTTTGCGCTTACAAGCTAAACAGCTTATGCAGTCATATATCAACATTAAGGCTAAAATAAAATTCCTGAGTAATCTCTATAAGTTAAATACAGATAAACAATACACTGGCACCTTTGTTCTCAACCTAAGATTGCTTAGAATGCTTTGAGAACCATGCATTTTCTTTCCAGAAAAAGAAGGTCAATACATTTAATTGGTTCCAGCATCCACACAGGGACCTTCACACACACCCATTTTTATAGTGCAGGTGCACTGTGTCAGTGGGAGAAACTGGCTAGTTCCTACAGTACCATAGAGGGGGGAGGACTGAAACAGAAAGTTCAAGCAAGTGACATTCAAGATGCAACGCAGAGTAGCACAGCCATACAGTGCTGCCGAAAGCTACTGCACTAAGTCACTATGTGTGATCTGTGGTTTGGTACAGCATGGCTTTACACAAGACTGATAGACCGGTTGCCAAGCAAGTGGTTGAGAACCAAAGCAAAGTTTCCTTGAAAATATTGATTAAGAAACAGTGTTCATGTTTAGTTACTCTGCTCAGTGGCTGGATACCCTTTTAAAACATGCAGCAGGTCTGTAGCGTGCATGTTGGTGAGTGGTCTACGGAATTGTTGGAAGTCCCATAAACCTGCATTACAGGGTGTACAGCAATGGAAGTCAATGTGACTTCAGGCAATTCTATAGACCACTTACTAACCTACGCACTACAGAACTGCTGAAATTGTATCCTGCCACGCAGCAGACTCATAGGGGTATTCTCATCTTGGACAATGGGGGCATATCGCTAGGATATGCCCCCATTGTCCTATAGGTGCGGGTCCTGCTGCTGGGACCCGCACCTATATCGAGAACGGGGCCCCCAAAGTGAAGAAGTTCGCACCGCGCAAGCGTGGCCTGCTCTCCATTCACTTCTATGGGGCCGCCGCAAATAGCCGAGCGCTGGCTCGGCTATCTCCGTCGGCTCCATAGAAATGAATGGGAGCGGTGGCCATGCATGCGCAGTGCGCTCCCATTCATTTCTATGGAGGCCGACGGAGATAGCCAAGCCAGCACTCGGCTATTTGCGGCGGCCCCATAGAAGTGAATGGAGAGCGGGCCGCGCTTGCGCGGTGCGCACTTCTTCACTTGGGGGCCCCGTTCTCGATATAGGTGCGGGTCCCAGCGGCGGGACCCGCACCTATAAGGACAATGGGGGCATATCCTAGCGATATGCCCCCATTGTCCAAGATGAGAATACCCCTTAATGTGTTTTACACAAATGTATGTATGTAGGGGCCCCATTACACCAACAGATTATCTGACAGATTATTTAACCAATCATTGGTCAGAAGGTCTATTACACACACAGATCTTTTTGTTACATTCTCCAATTATTGGTCTGAAATGGACAGAAATTGGTCGGATTAATCTGTTGGTGTAATAGGGCCCTAAAATAAGAATCCCAAAGTAAGAAGCTCACTTCCTAGAAACAGCTAAGTAAATAAATAAAGTAACAGAGAGTCAATCTTAAATAGAATGGTAGTCCTGCATCCGAACTGAACAGTTTGAGGGAAGACAGAGATGTCCACGTACAGCACTCAGCTATCTTTGTTAGTCCCCTAGATTTGGAATGGCACAACAGCAGGCATCC
>ONZH01005436.1:0-25481 GCA_900303285.1 Rhinella marina | reverse complement strand
CCTATTTTTTTTATATTTCTAGGTACACAGCCGTGTACTAACAGTTCAGAGGTGGGTATTAACACCACGTATATAAATTATTTGCAAGAGAACGCACAGTAGTGCCAATGAAAAGGCCTATTTTTTTATATTTCTAGGACATAGCGTGTACTAACAGTCAGACGGTGTGTATACACCACGTATATAAAATTTTTGCAAGAAACGCACAGTACAGGTGCCAATGGAAAAGGCCTATTTTATTATATTCTAGCGTACACAGCCATGTACTAACAGTCAGACGGTGTGTATTAACACCACGTATATAAAATTATTTTGCAAGAGAACCACAGTACAGTGCCAATGAAAGGCCTAATTTTTATATTTCTAGGTACATAGCCGTGTACTAACAGTTCAGACGGGGTATTAACACCACGTATATAAAATTATTTTGCAAGAGAACGCCAAAGTACAGGTGCCAATGAAAAGGCTTATTTTTTTTATATTTCTAGGTACATAGCCGTGTACTACAGTTCAACGGTGGGTATTAACACCAGTATTATAAAATTATTTTGCAAGAAACGCACAGTACAGGTGCCAATGAAAAGGCCTATTTTTTTATATTTCTAGGTACACAGCCGTGTACTAACAGATCAGACGGTGTGTATGAACACCATGTATATAAAATTATTTTGCAAGAGAACGCACAGTACAGGTGCCAATGAAAAGTCTTTTTTTTAAAATATTTCTAGGTACACAGCCGTGTACTAACAGTTCAGACGGTGTGTATTAACACCACGTATATAAAATTATTTTGCAAGAGAACGCACAGTATAGGTGCCAATGAAAAGGCCTATTTTTTTTTATATTTCTAGGTACATAGCCGTGTACTAACAGATCAGACGGTGTGTATGAACACCACGTATATAAAATTATTTTGCAAGAGAACGCACAGTACAGGTGCCAATGAAAAGGCCTATTTTTTTATATTTCTAGGTACACAGCCATGTACTGTCAGTTCAGACGGTGTGTATTAACACCACGTATATAAAATTATTTTGCTAGAGAACGCACAGTACAGGTGCCAATGAAAAGGCCTATTTTTTTTATATTTCTAGGTACATAGCCGTTGTACTAACAGTTCAGACGGTGGGTATTAACACCACGTATATAAAATTATTTTGCAAGAGAACGCACAGTACAGGTGCCAATGAAAAGGCCTATTTTTTTTATATTTCTAGGTACACAGCCGTGTACTAACAGTTCAGACGGTGGGTATTAACACCACGTATATAAAATTATTTTGCAAGAGAACGCACAGTACAGGTACCAATGAAAAGGCCTATTTTTTTTATATTTCTAGGTACACAGCCATGTACTAATAGATCAGACGGTGTGTATGAACACCACGTATATAAAATTATTTTGCAAGAGAACGCACAGTACAGGTGCCAAAGAAAAGGCCTTTTTTTTTTTATTTCTAGGTACACAGCCGTGTACTAACAGGTCAGACGGTGGTTATTTACACCTGGTATACAAAAAGGGTATTGCAGGCACACAGAACCCAGAACACTAGAGCCAAATAAACTGTATTTAAAAAAAAAATAAAAATTCACAGCCGTATACTGCCAGATCAGATGGTGCATATACACACTAGGTATATAACAGGGTTTTGCAGCCAAAAAGAACGCAGAACAGTAGTGCCAAATATAGTTTGGTATGTAGCAGAGCACCTAATACACCACTAATGCCTCTCTCTGTCCCTACTCCAGCAGCTATCCCTGAATACAGCAGCCGTTCTCTGCAGAGTGTATATTGTAGTAAAGCTATCACTGTACTGCACTATAGTAGCCCTGATAAGGGCTTTTAATCACGCGCCTGCCTGTCCAACAGCTAAAACCTATCTCTCCCTTCTCCAGCCTCTGTCCCTGACTAAGTTCACGCAGCATATGCGAACGAGCAGGAAGAGCTGAGATTTTAATATTCGAGGTCACATGGTTTTTCCAGCCAATCCATGTAGACGCCGTTTTCGCGCTGCCAGCGTGCTCCGCGGGCCTGTCATACCCCCCCTGCATGGTGATTGGTGGAAAAAGAGCGCCAGGGAAGGTGGGAGGGGAAACGAATTCTAAGTGCGCCATCGCCGTTATACTCGATTGAAATCGAGTATGCCGAATAGCGTAGTATTCGATCGAATACCGGCTCGATCGAACACTACTCGCTCATCTCTAATTTTTATATGTCTGCTCTTCTGCAGAATGTCAAATCAAGAATATAATGTATTCGACGGTTAGCTTGGCATTAGCTTGTCACACTTAAATATTTTTATCGGTCTGCTCTTCTGCAGAATGTCGAATACATTATATTCTTGATGTGACATTCTGCAGAAGAGCAGATCGATAAAAATATTTAAGTGTGACACGCTAAGGCCAAGCTTGGCATTAGCGTGTCACACTTAAATATTTTTATCGATCTGCTCTTCTGCAAAATGTCACATCAAGAATATAATGTATTCGACGGTCAGCTTAGCATTAGCGTGTCACACTTAAATATTTTCATCGATCTGCTCTTCTGCAGAATGTCACATCAAGAATATAATGTATTCGACGGTCAGCTTGGCATTAGCGTGTCACACTTAAATATTTTTATCAGTCTGCTCTTCTGCAGAATGTAACATCAAGAATATAATGTATTTGACGGTCAGCTTGGCATTAGCTTGTCACACTTAAATATTTTTATCGGTCTGCTCTTCTGCAGAATGTCACATCAAGAATATAATGTATTAGACGGTCAGCTTGGCATTAGCGTGTCACACTTTAATGTTTTTAACGGTTTGCTCTTCTGCAGAATGTCACATTAAGAATATCATGTTTGCAACGGTCAACTTGGCATTAGCGTGTCACACTTCAATATTTTTATCGGTCTGCTCTTCTGCAGAATGTCACATCAAGAATATAATGTATTCGACTGTCAGCTTGGCATTAGTGTGTCACACTTAAAAATTTTTATCGGTTTGCTCTTCTGCATAATGTCACATCAAGAATATAATGTTTTCGACGGTCAGCTTGGCATTAGCGTGTCACACTTCAATATTTTTATATGTCTGCTCTTCTGCAGAATGTCACATCAAGAATATAATGTATTCGACGGTCAGCTTGGCATTAGCGTGTCACACTTAAATGTTTTTATCGGTCTGCTCTGCTGCAGAATGTCACATGAAGAATATAATGTATTCGACGGTCAGCTTGGCATTAGCGTGTCACACTTAAATGTTTTTATCGGTCTGCTCTTCTGCAGAATGTCATATCAAGAATATAATGTATTCGTCCGTCAGTTTGGCATTAGCGTGTCACACAAATATTTTTATCAGTCTGCTCTTCTGGAGAATGTCACATCAAGAATATAATGTATTCGACGGTCAGCTTGGCATTAACATGTCACACTTAAATATTTTTATTGGTCTGCTCTTCTGCAGAATGTCACATCAAGAATATAATGTATTCAACGGTCAGCTTGGCATTAACTTATCACAATTAAATATTTTTATCGGTCTGCTCTTCTGCAGAATGTCGCATGAAGAATATAATGTATTCGATGGTCAGCTTGGCATTAGCGTGTCACACTTAAATATTTTTATCGGTCTGCTCTTCTGCAGAATGTCACATCAAGAATATAATTTATTCAACAGTCAGCTTGGAATTAGCGTGTCACACAAATATTTTTATCGGTCTGCTCTTCTGCAGAATGTCACATCAAGAATATAATATATTCGAGGGTCAGCTTGGCATTAGCGTTTCACACTTAAATATTTGTATCGGTCTGCTCTTCTGCAGAATGTCACATCAAGAATATAATGTATTCGACGGTCAGCTTGGCATTATCGTGTCACACAAATATTTTTATCAGTCTGCTCTTCTGCAGAATGTCACATCAATAGTATAAATTTTTCGACCGTCAGCTTGGCATTAGCGTGTCACACTTAAATATTTTTATCGGTCTGCTCTTCGGCAGAATGTCACATCAAGAATATAATGTATTCGACGGTCAGCTTGGCATTAGCGTGTCATACATAAATACTCTTAGTGGTCTGCTCTTCTGCAGAATGTCACAAGAAGAATATAATATATTCGACGGTCAGCTTGGCATTTGCGTGTCACACTTAAATATTTTTATCAGTCTGCTTTTCTGCAGGAATGTCACTACAAGAATATAATGTATCCGACGGTCAGCTTGGCATTAGCGTTGTAACACTTAAATGTATTTAACGGTCTGCTCTTCTGCAGAATGTCACTTCACGAATATAATGTTTTCGACGGTCAGCTTGGCCTTAGCGTGTCACACTTAAATATTTTTATCGATCTGCTCTTCTGCAGAATGTCACATAAAGAATATAATGTATTCGACGGTCAGCTTGGCATTAGCGTGTCACACTTAAATATTTTCATCGATCTGCTCTTCTGCAGAATATCTCATGAAGAATATAATGTATTCGATGGTCAGCTTGGCATTAGCGTGTCACACTGAATTATTTTTATCAGTCTGCTTCTCTGCAGGATGTCACATGAAGAATATAATGTATTCGATGGTCAGCTTGGCATTAGCGTGTCGCACTGAAATATTTTTATCAGTCTGCTTCTCTGCAGGATGTCACATGAAGAATATAATGTATTCGAAGGTCAGCTTGGCATTAGCATGTCACACATAAATGTATTTAACGGTCTGCTCTTCTGCAGAATGTCACATCAAGAATATAATGTTTTCAACGGTCAGCTTGACATTAGATTGTCACACTTAAATATTTTTATCGGTCTGCTCTTCTGCAGAATTTCACATCAAGAATATAATGTATTCGACGGTCAGCTTGGCATTAGCGTGTCACACTTAAATATTATTATCGGTCTACTTTTCTGCAGAATGTCACTTCAAGAATATAATGTATTCGATGGTCAGCTTGGCATTAGCGTGTTACACTTAAATATTTTTATCGTTCTGCTCTTCTGCAGAATGTCACATCAAGAATATAATATATTCGAGGGTCAGCTTGGCATTAGCGTTTCACACTTAAATATTTGTATCGGTCTGCTCTTCTGCAGAATGTCACATCAAGAATATAATGTATTCGACGGTCAGCTTGGCATTATCGTGTCACACATAAATATTTTTATCAGTCTGCTCTTCTGCAGAATGTCACATCAATAGTATAAATTTTTCGACCGTCAGCTTGGCATTAGCGTGTCACACTTAAATATTTTTATCGGTCTGCTCTTCGGCAGAATGTCACATCAAGAATATAATGTATTCGACGGTCAGCTTGGCATTAGCGTGTCATACATAAATACTCTTAGTGGTCTGCTCTTCTGCAGAATGTCACAAGAAGAATATAATATATTCGACGGTCAGCTTGGCATTTGCGTGTCACACTTAAATATTTTTATCAGTCTGCTTTTCTGCAGAATGTCACTACAAGAATATAATGTATCCGACGGTCAGCTTGGCATTAGCGTGTAACACTTAAATGTATTTAACGGTCTGCTCTTCTGCAGAATGTCACTTCACGAATATAATGTTTTCGACGGTCAGCTTGGCCTTAGCGTGTCACACTTAAATATTTTTATCGATCTGCTCTTCTGCAGAATGTCACATAAAGAATATAATGTATTCGACGGTCAGCTTGGCATTAGCGTGTCACACTTAAATATTTTCATCGATCTGCTCTTCTGCAGAATATCACATGAAGAATATAATGTATTCGATGGTCAGCTTGGCATTAGCGTGTCACACTGAATTATTTTTATCAGTCTGCTTCTCTGCAGGATGTCACATGAAGAATATAATGTATTCGATGGTCAGCTTGGCATTAGCGTGTCGCACTGAAATATTTTTATCAGTCTGCTTCTCTGCAGGATGTCACATGAAGAATATAATGTATTCGAAGGTCAGCTTGGCATTAGCATGTCACACATAAATGTATTTAACGGTCTGCTCTTCTGCAGAATGTCACATCAAGAATATAATGTTTTCAACGGTCATCTTGACATTAGATTGTCACACTTAAATATTTTTATCGGTCTGCTCTTCTGCAGAATTTCACATCAAGAATATAATGTATTCGACGGTCAGCTTGGCATTAGCGTGTCACACTTAAATATTATTATCGGTCTACTTTTCTGCAGAATGTCACTTCAAGAATATAATGTATTCGATGGTCAGCTTGGCATTAGCGTGTTACACTTAAATATTTTTTTCGGTCTGCTCTTCTGCAGAATGTCACTTCAAGAATATAATGTATTCGACGGTCAGCTTGGCATTAGTGTGTCACACTTAAATATTTTTATCAGTCTGCTCTTCTGCAGAATGTCACATCAAGAATATAATTTTTTCGACGGTCAGCTTGTCATTAGCCTGTCACACAAATATTTTTGTCAGTCTGCTCTTCTGCAGAATGTCATATGAAGAATATAATGTATTCGACGGTCAGCTTGGCATTTGCGTGTCACACTTAAATATTTTTATCGGACTGCTCTGCTGCAGAATGTCACATCAAGAATATAATGTATTCGACAGTCAGCTTGGCATTAGCGTGTCACACAAATATTTTTATAGGTCTGCTCTTCTGGAGAATGTCACATGAAGAATATAATGTATTCGACGGTCAGATTGGCATTAGCGTTTCACACAAATATTTTTATTGGTCTGCTCTTCTGCAGAATGTCACATCAAGAATATAATGTATTTCGATGGTCAGCTTGGCATTAGCGTGTCACACTTAAATGTTTTTAACGGTCTGCTCTTCTGCAGAATGTCACATGAAGAATATAATGTTTTCGACGGTCAGCTTGGCATTAGCGTGTCACACTAAAACATTTTTATCGGTCTGCTCTTCTGCATAATGTCACATGAAGAATATAATGTATTCGACGATCAGCTTGGCATTAACGTGTCACACTTAAATATTTTTATCGGTCTGCTCTTCTGCAGAATGTCACATGAAAAATGTAATGTTTTCGACGGTCAGCTTGGCATTAGCGTGTCACATTTAAATGTTTTTAGCGGTCTGCTCTGCAGCGGAATGTCACTTTAAGAATATAATTCTTTTGGAAGGTCAGCTCAGCATTAGCGTGTCAGATTTAAATATTTTTAACGGTCTGCTCTGCATCTGAATCATGAAGAATTCTATTCTTTTTAACAGTCAGCTCGGCATTAGTGTGTCACACTTGAAAATTTTTAACGGTCTGCTATGCAGCGGAATGTCATATCAAGAATATCATTCTTTTGGACGGTCAGCTCGGCATTAGCGTGTCACACTTGAAAATTTTTAATGGTCTGGTATTCAGCGGAATTTCACATGAAGAATATCATTCTTTTGGATGGTCAGCTTGGCATTAGCTTGTCACCTTTAAATTTGGATCAGTTTGATAAAGTGCGGTGGCAGCAGCATGTGTCCCTTAAATATTTTTTTACGGTCAGCTCGGCAGCAGAGTGTCAAACTTAAATTTGGGACAGTTTGATAAAGTACGGTGGCAGCAGCATGGAGTCCGATTCCATTATTTACAGCTCAAGCATTCAGTCCACCCGGCTTGGTTTGAACACTCAAATTTTTTAAGTAAACGATTCTGGCCCCCAGAACACAGAACGAACAGCATCGGGGAGGTGCCAAGAGGCAGGGGCTCCAAAAGGTGGTAGCTCACCTCCCTGAGCCAGCCAACTCGATCCTAAGACCAAGCTTCGAGCTTTTTAAGTGCAGCAACTTAGATAAACGCAATAGGACATAGAATGGAAGTGGAGTGGAAAGTGGAAAGGCCGACATGGCACACGCTGCTAGGGGGGGGGCCCGGCTTCCCACGGCGTATAGCGAAAAAAGAAACGGTCATCAGCGACTCTGAGTGGTGCAGTGGCAGCAGCATGTGTCCATTAATTTTTTTGGACGGTCAGCTCGGCAGCAGAGTGTTACTCTTACATTTTTTGGACAGTCTGCGCAGCAGCAGAATGGCAAGCCTATTGTTTTTGAGTGTCAGCAGCAGGCCATCAATGATAATTTTTCACGGGTGTGTCTGATGCCCTACTTTATGTGTAATAAAGGGTGTATTGGAGTGCCTTATCCTTGTCATTTTTGGCAGCCCTTTCCCTTAGTGCATAGGCTTTATGAGTGTCCCACAATTATACCACAATGTGAATAAGGCCCTCCTTTATATGATATACCAGTTGTATGGTAATGCCTCATCCGTGTAATTTTTGGCAGCACTTGCGCTTAACTTACAAGTAAATCTATTACTATCTATTTACTAACAATATTTCCTGTAAAATCAATGTTATCTTTGTTTTTTTTTTGGTATTTTTGTCATTCCGTAAAAGTGGCGTCATAGTCAGCCATCATCATTAATAGCAGCAACTTCGGTGTCCTGGATGCATCCAGACATCCTCCCCATACTGTTCCCTAACCATTTCTGTGGTGTTTCCACCATTTTCTGACGTTTCCCTATGGACCAGACACCCTCCCCTCATCCGAGCAGGGGGCGCCTGGTCTTCTCCCATTGACTTCCATTATACTTGGGTGCTCGGCCAAGCACTCAAACACCACCTAGTGTTCAGCCGGAGTATCCGAGCACCCGAACATCGAGGTGCTCGATCATCACTAATAATAACCTACAATAGAGTCAAAGATACCTCACACCCTCCTGCATATTTTACCCAACAGGCGTCATGCCACCACCTCACAACTTGATTCACATTTAACCCAATAACTTTATGATTAAGCTGTTGTGCGTTACATGAAACCTGCAGCCTACAACACATGTATCTTTGATTTTGACAATTTTGTGGGTGAATATGTAACTATTTTTTGTTTAATGATGTCTATTTTCCCAATAACTTTTAGATATCCTATTAGTTTCACTATTATTATTTTGCACTTGCACTGTGATGATTATTATTAGTATATTTTGGTATGTGAGCATGTTGTTTTCTACCTTTAATTTTAACTTTTGTAGTGTATATATATATATATATATATGTTACGATTGCCACACTATATTAAAAAAATAACATAATATAGTGCAGCGAGGACCCGCTGGACACCTGATAATACAGCTCAGGTGCAGCTGTGTTGGATCCGCTCGTTGCCACTAGCAACGGACTCTCTCTGTTAACACCACAGAGAGTAGTCAACACAAAACCCGATCAAATGTGAACAGGAACGAATACACGGGGTACTGAGGTTTTAAATTATAAGTAGAGTTGTGTCCCTGGCCAGAGGCCCAGAGCACGAGCCACAACCACAACAGCCACACAGACTCCTGCTGCCTAAATAAAAAGACTCACTAAAGAACAAGAGACAGGTGGAAGGATAGAGGGGCCGGCTCCCCATGCGCCAATGTCTCAGAGTCGACAAGAGGCATTACCGGGACAGATAGTAGGAAAGAGAAGTAGCATCCACTTGATGCTAGCAGACACACACAGGCCGGCTCCCAGCTCTCTCCATACAATTGCTTTGGTGCTAGGCAGCGGGCGTGTCAAACTCACAACCTTATATAGGGAGGGGTGTAGCCTGATTGGACAAGACCCGCAGCCCAGTACTCCCACGGATAGGACACTGCATCTGTCACTCAACGAGTCTAGGAGCAGCCACACCCCAAGATCTCAGCATAGAGACAATACAGACTATAGCAGTAAAAACCGCAACGGTCAATGTGATCGCGCTAGACGGCGGGACTGTGCTGTCACGCGGCGCGTCGTCCTAACACTACCCCCCCCTCTTCGGCCCGATCCCGCACCCCGTCCACGATGGCGCTCAAAGTCAGCCACCAAACGAGGAGCGTGGATATTCTCTACCGGCTCCCATGTACGGTCCTCTGGCCCATAGCCCTCCCAGTCCACCAAGTAAAATAACCGACCACGAACAGTTCTGGAATCCAGAATCTCATGTACCACGAAGTCATCCTGTGGTGACTCGGATTCCTCCGGATGTTGCCGAGAAAACTGGTTCATCACCACTGGTTTGAGGAGTGACACATGGAAGGCATTGGCGATACGCCAAGATGGAGGCAGGCGCAACTTATATGCGACACTGTTAAGACGGGCCAAAATCTTAAAGGGACCAACGTATCGAGGAGCAAAACGAAGAGAGGGCACTCGAAGCCGAAGATTGCGGGAGGAGAGCCAGACTAGATCACCCGGCGACATCTCAGATGCGGGTCTGCGTCTGGTATTAGCCGTTACCCGCATTCTGTCTTTGGACGCGACCATAGAGGACTGAGCCTGGTCCCAGACCTCTCGGGCATGCGCTGCCCAATCAGCTACAGCTGGCACGTCAGATGCCACAGGTATG
Organism: Rhinella marina; assembly: GCA_900303285.1. Lineage (NCBI taxonomy): Eukaryota > Metazoa > Chordata > Amphibia > Anura > Bufonidae > Rhinella > Rhinella marina. The sequence continues at coordinate 15,184 of ONZH01005436.1, read as the reverse complement.
GGCAACGGAATTCGCGGATGTCGCCCGTACACCAAAAAGAACTGGTCTGACCAGTTGAATCTGCCACTGCATTATTCAGAGCGAACTCTGCCCAGGGTAATAATTCTACCCAGTCGTCATGCCTGGCCGACACAAAGTGGCGCAGATATGTTTCCATGGATTGGTTCATACGCTCCACCAATCCATTACTCTGCGGGTGAAAAGCAGATGACAGGCAGAGTTCAACCTGGAGCAGCCGACACAAAGCTCTCCAAAAATGGGCAGAAAACTGTGGCCCACGATCCGACACAATCTTTTCGGGCATACCATGCACCCGAAAAATGTGACGGGTAAATAAGCGTGCCAACTCCCTAGCAGAAGGTAGGCCAGGCAAGGCCACCAGGATGGACATTTTGGTGAAATGATCTGTGACCACCCAGATCACTTTTCTCCCTTGAGAGATGGGCAGATCGGTCACAAAATCCATCCCTAACACCTGCCAGGGAGAGTTTGGCACCGGAAGTGGGGACAATAACCCTGCGGGGCGCTGACGCAAGGGTTTGTTACGTGTGCAGGTCACACATGCCTGCAAATATGCCCGGACATCAGCAACCAGAGTAGGCCACCAGTAATGTCGCGATATAAGCTCCACTGAGCGTCGGACACCAAAGTGACCCCCCACCCGAGAGGAGTGTCCCCAAGACATAACCTCCTCCCTCCGTGACTGCGGAACCAATGTTTTGCCAGGAGGAACCCCGTTGATCGCCACTGGATTCACCACCAGTTGTTTTTCGGTGGGGATTATCAACCGAGGCTCAACTTCCTCATCCTCCTCGGTCTCAAAGGACCGAGACAGGGCGTCAGCCCGCAGATTTTTCTCCCCAGGGACATAATGGAGGATGAAGTTGAACCTGGAAAAGAACAGGGCCCACCTGGCTTGTCTGGCATTTAACCTCTGTGCCGACTGAATATAAGTGAGGTTCTTATGGTCTGTGAATATGTGCACTGGGAAGGCGGCACCCTCCAGGAGATGACGCCATTCTTCCAGGGCCAACTTCACAGCCAACAGTTCTCGGTCCCCAATGCCGTAATTCCTCTCGGCAGGAGAAAACAGCTTAGAGAAGAAGGCGCACGTAACCTTCTTCCCTACTTCGTTTCTCTGGAAGAGCATAGCACCTGCACCCACTGACGAGGCATCAACCTCTACACAAAACGGCTTGGTGGTATCTGGCCGATGTAGTACTGGCGCTTCCACAAAACACCGTTTAAGAGAGGCGAAGGACCTCTCCACAGCAGGGGTCCAGTTCTTAGGATTAGCCCCTTTTTTAGTGAGTGCGGAAAGAGGTGCTGCCAGAGAAGAGAAATGGGGAATGAACTGTCTGTAATAATTAGAGAACCCCAGGAACCTCTGGACAGCCTTCAGAGTACGGGGTTCAGGCCATTTTAGTACTGCGTCGAATTTCTGGGGGTCCATTTGTAACCCTACCCCAGAAACGATGTACCCTAAGAATGGCAGACTGGACTGTTCGAATTGGCACTTCTCTAGTTTGGCATATAGCCGATGGGCACGTAACCTAGAGAGTACCGATCGAACCGCTCGCCGATGATCGGTCATATTGGCCGAGAAAACGAGTATATCGTCCAGGTAGACTACTACGCACTTCAGAAGAAGGTCACGGAAGATGTCATTGACAAACGACTGGAAAACCGCTGGGGGCGTTACACAGGCCAAATGGCATGACCAGGTACTCATAGTGCCCGTCCCTGGTATTAAAAGCGGTTTTCCATTCATCACCTTCCCTGATGCGTATGAGGTTATAGGCACCCCGGAGGTCCAATTTGGTGAAGACAGTGGCCCCCCTGAAGCGATCGAACAACTCTGCGATCAGAGGCAGGGGGTACCGATTTTTGACCGTCACTGCATTGAGACCACGGTAGTCTATGCAAGGTCGCAAAGACCCATCCTTTTTCGCCACAAAGAAAAACCCTGCCCCAGCCGGAGAAGAAGACTTCCTAATGAAGCCGCGAGCCAGGTTCTCCGCAATATAATCCGACATGGATTTGGTCTCGGGCAAGGACAAAGGGTAAACCCTGCCCCGAGGTGGCATGGCACCGGGCATCAGGTCGATGGCACAATCGTACGACCTGTGCTCGGGCAACGTCTCAGCCGCCTTTTTGGAAAATACGTCAGCAAAACTGGCGTATGGTGGAGGCAACCCCTCCAGTTCAACAGGAACAGAGGGTGTAGAGGGTGGAGTGATAGATGGCATACACTCCTCCTTACACTGGGCGCTCCACCTGACAATCTCACCAGCTCGCCATTCAATAGTTGGTGAGTGCTGCTGAAGCCAAGGTAGCCCCAATAGCACGTCATCCGAGAGTCCCTCCAAGATGTAAAGGGAGATCACCTCCGTGTGTAGAGATCCAGTCTGCATGATCACTGGTGAAGTTTGATCGCAGATCTGGACCTGCAACTGGGACCCATCGACTACTGTAATTGGCAACGGGGTAGACAGCAAGCGCACGGGAATATTGTGTCTCCTTACAAATTCCCGGGAGATGAAACTTGCTGCCGCCCCGGAGTCCACGAAGGCGCTACTGGCGACCCAAGTCTCCCCAATCCTGAAGGAGACCGGGACCCGTATTTTCCCAAGGGGTTTATTCATACCCAGAGAGCCCCCCTTGATGGCTACTGGGTCCGGTCGTTTCCCTGGAGCTCAGGACAGGATGACACCCTGTGTCCCGGCCTCCAACAACGGAAACACACCAGCCTCCCTGACCGTCTGTACCCTTTACCCCGAGGGACAGCGGCCGTGGAGGTGTCCATCGGTTCGGGACCCTCCGGTCCCCACTCCGTACTGTTCCCTTTATCGCGAGGGACAGCACTTAAGGGAGTGTCAGACGAAATACGGCCTGAAGGACGAGTGTTCCTCTCGAACGACTGCTCATGCGCACGCTCCGAAAAGCGGTTGTCAATACGCATGGCAGTCGATACAAGGCCCTCTAGCGTGGTAGGAAGCTCCCTACCAGCCAGTTCGTCCTTAATTCTGGGGGAAAGACCCTCCCAAAAAATGGCCACCAGCACCTGGTCCGGCCAGTCCAACTCAGTCGCTAGAGTCCGAAACTCTATGGAGTATCGTGCGACTGAGTCTTTTTGCTGACGAAGCCAGAGCAGCTGGGATGCGTAGAGGGATTGCGGAGTAGGACCTAAAAACACTGAGCGCAGAGTTTTAAGAAATGTCTCAAGTGAATTTAGTACCTCCGCCTTTCTCTCTCGCAAAGGAGTAACCCACGCCAAAGCCTTACCGGAGAGCAGCGAAATGACAAAGGCTACCTTCGCTGCTTCGTCCGGAAAACGTGCGGGATGGGCGTCCAAAAACAGGGTACATTGATTAACAAATCCCCGACAGCCCTGGGGATCTCCGGCGTATCTCTCAGGGATAACCAGAGGCACAGGGGATTTCACGGGCTGTGGCAGATTAGTTAACACCTGTGAAACTGCTTGGCCCACTGCCAATGCTATATCGGCAGGGCTTACAGAAAGCACCGCTGGCGTCTGCGTGGCCTGACGCTCGAGGGCAGCTAGACGAGCGTTCAGGTTTTCCACTGCAGCCGACATGTGCACTTTGGGATCCATAACAGCAGGGTTCTGGGCCTAGCACACTGTTACGATTGCCACACTATATTAAAAAAATAACATAATATAGTGCAGCGAGGACCCGCTGGACACCTGATAATACAGCTCAGGTGCAGCTGTGTTGGATCCGCTCGTTGCCACTAGCAACGGACTCTCTCTGTTAACACCACAGAGAGTAGTCAACACAAAACCCGATCAAATGTGAACAGGAACGAATACACGGGGTACTGAGGTTTTAAATTATAAGTAGAGTTGTGTCCCTGGCCAGAGGCCCAGAGCACGAGCCACAACCACAACAGCCACACAGACTCCTGCTGCCTAAATAAAAAGACTCACTAAAGAACAAGAGACAGGTGGAAGGATAGAGGGGCCGGCTCCCCATGCGCCAATGTCTCAGAGTCGACAAGAGGCATTACCGGGACAGATAGTAGGAAAGAGAAGTAGCATCCACTTGATGCTAGCAGACACACACAGGCCGGCTCCCAGCTCTCTCCATACAATTGCTTTGGTGCTAGGCAGCGGGCGTGTCAAACTCACAACCTTATATAGGGAGGGGTGTAGCCTGATTGGACAAGACCCGCAGCCCAGTACTCCCACGGATAGGACACTGCATCTGTCACTCAACCGAGTCTAGGAGCAGCCACACCCCAAGATCTCAGCATAGAGACAATACAGACTATAGCAGTAAAACCGCAACGGTCAATGTGATCGCGCTAGACGGCGGGACTGTGCTGTCACGCGGCGCGTCGTCCTAACAATATATATATATATATACATACAGTACAGACCAAAAGTTTGGCCACACCTTCTCATTTAAAGAGTTTCCTGTATTTTCATGACTATGAAATTTGTAGATTCACACTGAAGGCATCAAAACTATGAATTAACACATGTGGAATTATATACTTAACTAAAAAGTTTGAAACAACTGTAAATATGTATCATATTCTATGTTCTTCAAAGTAGCCATCTTTTGCTTTGATTACTGCTTTGCAAACTCTTGGCATTCTCTTGATGAGCTTCAAGAGGTAGTCACCTGAAATGGTATTCCAACAGTCTTGAAGGAGTTCCTAGGGATGCTTAGCACTTGTTGGCCCTTTTGCCTTCACTCTGCGTTCCAGCTCATCTCTGCGGTCCATCATGTGGTAGCATTACCTGCAGTCCTATGTAAAACCACAGATAACACTAGTGTAGATCATGTGGCAGTGTTACCTGCGTCCTTAGTGTGCCTCCCTGCGCCTCTCCCATGGGACTCCATGCTGGAGGCGCTGTCTCCTCTTCCATCTTCTTCTTCTTGCCCCCACAGAACATCCTGAAGCAGCTGCGTCAAGACATAGGAACACTGTGGGCATGGTGATGGTGACACACACAGGGACAAGGACATAGGGACAGAGACACACAGATGGACAGACACAAACAGGGGGACAGACACACACAGGGACAGACACACACAGGTGGACAGACACACACAGGGGACAGACACACACACAGGGGGACAGACACACACACAGGGGGACAGACACACACAGGGGGACAGACAGACAGACACACACACACAGGGGGACAGACACACACACAGGGGGAAAGACACACACGGGGGAACACACACACGGGGACAGACACACACACACACACAGGTACTGACACACACACACAGGGACAGACACACACAAAGCTAGGCCTCACCAAACTCCAGCTTCTCTCCATACAGGAACACAACTCTCTGCTCCTCTGGCTTCTCCCCCATTGGTCACATGGGCGAATGACGTCAGGAAGGTCTTTTAACCCACAGCACCATGGACTGCAGGGGTGAGGAGACCTAAAGAAGAAGGGGGAGACCGATCTCTTGACTGCAGGGGTGAGGAGACCTACTGTACACTGGACTGCAGGGAAGACAAGACCTACACTAGACTGCAGGGGTGAGGAGACAGACAGGAGAAGTGGGGATACTGAAGACTAGGAAGTGAGGGGGCGGGGCCATTCAGCCCTGCCGGGCCCCCCAACCTCATGGGCCCCATAGCCATGGTGTGGTCTGCCGCCATTGGCGGTACGCCACTGATACCGGCCATAACACCTAATAGCCTCAAAGGGGGTACGCTGGCCAAAATGGAGATCTGTATGCTTGCTTGCTTAAGCACCGACAGGGATATCATTCACATGAAGCAGTCTGATGATTACTAGATTGCCATTGTTTTGGACCCTCAATTTGAAAGAAAAATGGGGAAATGTTTTCCTCACTCCGAAAGGGAAGCCAAATTAGGTTATTACCAGGAAAAACTGTACACAGCTTGGTGTAGCTTTTGGCTAGCAGACACCTGTCACCAGTGTGTCTGAAAGGGTGGCCCTCTCTGACTCCTATAGAGTCACCCACCTGCAGGTTCCCTCTTTGCTGCCACAAGCAGCAGAAGCCATAGCGACAGCCAGTTCAGTCTACTCAACTTGATTGAACATTTTTTTTCACTTGCTGTAGGGGTTAAGGCAAATAAGCAAGCAGAGACTCTATGCCCAGGTTTAGTCCTGCTCAGACTTTGGCCTGTCTCCAGCATATACCTTGGCATGTCACTACTGCAGCTGCAGCTCCTCACTGCTAGTCCCCTTCTGCCACCACCATTAATGCTCTGCAACTGTCCGAACAACAACTCCTACCCATAAACAGATGCTCTACTGTGTTGTATATTCTATGCTATGCTGCTACTGCTGCCGCTACTATTGTGATTCTACTACTATACCCTTTTATCATCCACACTGTACGGCTGCTGCTCCCAATTAAAAGGGCATGTATATTGTATATTGTGCATATATAAATATGGGCAGGAATTCTGCCCCAGTCAAAGCATAATTTTTGGATGCTTGGTCCATCAACAATTCAATGAGTTTTTTTTTGTTTGTTTTTTTATCCCATAACACCATGTGTGTTTCAACACCATCTGCCACCAGTGACAATATTTAAATGTTTTAGAATATGAAATAGCATAATACATGTGATGCAGTGTTTTTTTTTTAAACACGCTGTTTGTTAATGCTGTCAAACATGTGTTTACCAATAGTTATTTATGCATGTGTCACTCTGACATGCTTTGCTACTGCTGTCATTGTGTTCAAGAGCTTAAGGAGGGGGGGAGAGAAAGAGCAAAAATGTATAAAAACTATTTAACAAATAGAGATAACATCTTTTCCTAAAAATGCAGAGTCTTAAGAGAATAGAGGGTGTTATATACCAATTTCCAGGGAAATAGGAGCCACTTTGGTAAATCAGTTTAAGCCCGACCAAAGTTTTTCAAAAAATTGGCGAACTTAGACTGAACCAAATCATAAAATGATCGTTCACCTCCAGTCTGTACCCATTTTGGGTATTTTGAAGAAATGTATTTGTAGGTTCACAATATTTTGGGAATTGCCTTTGTAATATAAAAGCTAAAATGTGTCTGTCTTCCAGGCGTATGAAACTGGCAATATTTGTGAAAGCAATGCTGCTTGATAATTGACATATGAAACCAGCCTTACAGCAATTAAAATTATTATATATCCATTTAACTGTGTAAATGCTAAAAGATGCATATCTGTAATTTTTTACCAGAGGCAAGTATATCTCTATAATTACACAGGTTACATGATAATTTTACCATTTCTGTAATAGAATTTGATGAAATGGGAGCATTGATGTTAAGAACTGTTTTAGTATGTTTAGCATACATTTTGTAATGCAGTTTCAACGTTAAAAAAAGCCTTGTTGTAAGGCCCAATTCATTGTTTTATTGAATCTCCTTTATCCAACATATGCCAAGATGCATGTCCTAAAGTAAACAAGAATCACAATGTATACAGAACCTTAGGGCACGTTTACATGGGGTTACTGAAGATGAACATTCTTACATCATATGCACGTAAAAAAGGTTGTTTGGCAACAGATCATCCTGTGTAAACAGTGTGCTGCAACAATGAATATGCATGGGGGTGAATGATCATGGCAGTGATTGTTCATCCCCATACAGAGGGGATGATTGCTGCTTGTAAATACAGCTGAATGAGCAAGAAATTATCAGGAACGAATGGTGTGTTCCCAATCATTGCCCTTACAGTACATCAGCCCATATAAATCCACTTACCGTGGATGTGGTCCATTTATTGTATCTGCCCAGTGAATCAGGCTACAATACATGAAATTCTCAGCTAAAGAATTATGACTGTAGGAAAGTAACCTTGAATATCCCCTAAGAATTGCTGCTTTAATGTTAATGCCCTTTCTCTTTGCAACTCTAATTCGAGGAAATGTTTGCAAATAGAATAATATAAATGTTTGTAAAAGGAGTGTAAGCAAAGCATGAAAAGTCAGTAACATTCAGCAGGTAGTCTGGACATCCAAAGTCCAAGAGGAAACACATATTATTATTGTAATAGTATTGACTCTGAATAGTTGTGAAGTAACATGATATATAGACTCATATGAAAACATTATAAGGTGTGTATGAAAACAAAGTTTTAGACATGGACAAGACTACATGCCATGCATAAGAACGTTGCCTCAGAAATAAAAACATCTAGAATGTGAACATAATCAGAATAGAGGGCAGGATGTTTTAAAATTTAGATGGGGGAGATTGCTATCTTGTATGTTATTCTTTCGATCGTTAAAGCTGTTCCTACACCCACTGAGAGGAAGGCTGTCTCAGCTCAGTCTGTCAACTTAAATTCTCCTTCCTAAATACACATCATGGCAAACACAGTGTCAGCGCCTGGAGATGGACATGCTGACTCGAACTTCACCTGGGATTAGAGGATAATGGATTTCAAGATAACAGTCATAGAAAAAGTTTCTTACTGTAGATTACAGATGTCTGAATCTAATTCTTTGATTCTGTGCAGACCTTCAATTCCCTTAAATCTAAACTTAATCAGAACAGTCTGGACAAAGTCAAAGAAAAATAATGATGAGCAATGAGTATTGTGTTACAGGCTTCCAAATGCCATCTTTTCACTTTGCTTAAGCCACATAATCATATTCATATGTTGTGGTCGATGATACAGTACAGTTTACTGTATGATCTTGTGTTTCACATTTGTGTATCCACTAACGAATGCTTTGCTCTGTCTGGTATTGCTATTCAGCCCTATTGATTTACAGTGCTATGAAAAAGTGTTTGCCCCCTTACCGATTTTTTGTTTTATGCACATTTGTCACACTTAAAGGGAACCTGTCATCTCCGAATCACCCCCTGAACAAGAGTAAGCGTTGTATAGTGTAAGTGATGCTGAATCCGAATATGTAAGTTTGATCTTCATACTCACTTCCATTCTGACGCTGTGCTCCCACAAACCAGCAGTAAAATACATTGAGAGGACTCTTCTTTGAGTCCTCTCCATTATGTGATTAAGCACCGGAGTCCACTGAGTGCATTTTACGGTAGGTTTGTGGGAGCACAGAGTCAGAATGCAAGTGAGTATGAAGATAAAAATTACATAACCGGACTCAACGTCACTTACACTATACACCGCTTACTCTAGTTTTGAGGGTGTTTCAGAGCTGACAGATTCCCTTTAACCCTAGAATGCGTGACATCAGAAATCTTCATATTAACGTATTGGGGGCCTTTTAGGCCCCCATGCAAATCATATGGAAAACACACTTATATAACTTTTACAAGTTTATTTTAAAACTGCTAAATAAAATATGATTAGTAAACAAAATTTTAATTATAACAGAAACTTGCTCTCAACATCGTATCTTATCTCAGGTCCTTAACAATTAGCTCACAGTGTATACTGTCCTCATTACTCTCTTCACAGCTTATTACTGTGTTCAGAAGGACCTGAGATGATGTCATGACTTTATCTCTCCCTCCAAAAATCACATGACATCCTCATATGGCATTATCCACACCCTGGCCCCTCCACCAGCATTACTGAGTACAAATAAAGTAACTTGAGGTACAAACACTACTGAGAACATAATAAAAAAATACATGGGGGCCTAAAAGGCCCCCAATCCGTACAGATGTGTTTTTCACCAAAAAAGCATTGTTACACCAAAATGCCTATGAAAAAAAATATATGAACAACTGGATATTACCAACAACGACATTCTTGAGGATTACCTGGAGTTTCAAAATTCTAACTTAAGTAATTTTGCAGATAATAACAAAAAAGTAAGCATGGGGGCCTAAAAGGCCCCCAATACGCATTCTAGGGTTAAGTGTTTCAGATTATCAAATAAATTTGAATATCAAAGGTAACCTGAATAAATACAAAAATGCATTTTTTTTATTATTTCATTTAAAGAAAAAAAGCTATCGAATCCAACCTGGTCCTATGTGAAAAAGTAATTGCCCCCTAGGCCTAATAACTGGTTGTGCCACCCTTGGCAGAAACAACTGCAATCAAGCATTTGCGATATCTGGCAATGAGTCTTTCACATCTCTGTCGCGGAATTTTGGCCCACTCTTCTTTGCAGAATTGTTTTAATTCAGCCACATTGAAAGGTTTTTGAGTATGTACAGCTTGTTTAAGGTCATGCCACAGCATCTCAATCACATTTAAGTCCAGACTTTAACTAGGCCACTTTAGAACCTCAATCTTGTTTTTTTTTCCAGACATTCAGAAAAAGTCTTGTTGGTGTGCTTCAGATCATCGTCCTGCTGCAGAACTCAAATACACTTGAGCTTAAAGGAGTTTTCCCACAAAAAATATTCTACAGTTTTCTTTTTTTTTTAAACTGTGTATTTTTATTGGTACAAATGTACACATTTTCCATAATACAATAAAAAGAAGACACGTGTATACATCAAAAATATTTGGTAATAGTCAGAGTATCATTTGGATGGGTGAGATATTAAGCTGTTGCTTAATATCTCAGAGATTTCAGAGATTTAGCAGCCGTGCATAAAAACAAGAACAGTCTGGAGGAACGCCTGTTCAATCCCGGGGGGGGAATTAAGCAAATAAACCTTTGGCTCCAACACCACAGGTGACATAAAGAAGGACTGAATGACATCCCTCACATCCTCCCAAAATGGAACAATGAGTGGGCACGTCCAGAAAATGTGGTACAGGGAGCCAGTATCCTTCAAGCAACTATTCTACAGTTTTTAAACCAGCACCTGGATATGAATACTTTTGTAGTTGCATGTAATTAAAAATGAAGCATAGCCACTGAGTTATTCTATAAAGTGTATCTGCATAACACCACCTGCTGTTTGTTTTGTTTCTCATTTCTTTGTCCGGGTCACTGAGATTGCTGCACATGCTCAGTTTCATCCTTCAATTGCCTACTGAGATTTGATAGAGAGAGCGGAGACACACCCCCTTAGCTGCAGCAGAAAAGAAACTCCCCTTGAACTGTCAGCATGATATAAATCTAGCAGAGCAATACAGAGCTGGTTCTAGCTTTGCTATAAAGAGATTATCATGTCCTATATGATTTTTTGATTTTCTATTTTTACATTAGACATGGGATAACCCCTTTAAGGTCACAAACTGATGGCCACGCATTCTCCCTCAGGTTTTTTTTTTTTCGTAGAGATCAGAATTTATGGTTCTATCAAGTCATCCAGGTGCTGAAGTAGCAAAGCAGCCCCAGACCATCACACTACAACGACCATGTTTGACTGTTGGTATGATGTTCATTTTCTGAAATGCTGTTTTAGTTTTACGCCAGATGTAAGGGGGTGCACACATTCCAAAAAGTTCCACTTTTGTCTGATTTTGTCTTTTGGGGATTATCAAGATGTTTTTTGGCAAATGTGAGACAGGCCTTTGTGTTATTTTTGGTCAACAGTGATTTTCACCTTGGAACTAGCCCATGGATATCATATTTTTCTAGTGTGATTCTTATTTTTGAACCATGAACACTGACCTTTACTGAGGCAAGTGAGGCCTGCAGTGCTTCAGATGTTAATGGTTCTTTTGTCACCTCCTGGATGAGTCATTGATGCGCTCTTGGAGTAATTTTGGTAGGCCGGCCACTCCTGGGTAAGTTCACCACCGTTTCATGTTTTCTCCATTTGTGGATAATAGCTTACACTGTGGCTCGCTGGAGTCCCAAAGCCTTAGAAATGGCTTTGTAACCTTTTCCAGTCTGATAGATGTCAATGGCTTTCCTCCTTATCTGTTTTTTAATTTCTTCAGATCGGGGCATAATGTGTTGCTTTTTTAGATCTTTTAGTCTACTTCATGTTATCAGACAGGTTCTTTTTAAGTGATTTCTTGATTCTACAGGACTTGTAGTAACCAGGCCTGGGTGTGACTAGTGAATTTGAACTCGGCAATTATTTTTTCACATAGGTCAAGGGTATTTGGCATAGCTTTTTTCCCTTAATAAATTAAATCATCATTTAACCCCTCCAGGACCCTGCCATATTTCACCTTATGGACCAGGCCTTTTTTTGCAAATCTGATGTGTCACTTTATAACTTGTTTATAACTTGGGAACACTTTACTTATCCAAGCAATTCTGAGATTGTTTTCTCATGACTAGAGATAAGCGAATTGATTCGTCGATTCATTGATTCGTATCGAATCTTGGAATTTTTAGCTGCGAAGCGAATCCGAATATTAGGTGATTCGCTTCGGCTTTGTACGCATTCGCTATGTAGTTTGTCCGATAAATTATACACTATTGCTGCGTATAAGTTACTGTATACGCTGTTGCGTACGAATTCAATTCATTAGCGAACTTTTACTGTTAGTTTGTTTATCGTGCGCAAAAGCCTGGGAAGAAAGCGGTCACCTGACCTAGTGGGCAGGGCTTGCTCTGATTGGCTCAGGCTCGGTAAGCCAGTGACACATCACTTCTGCTGCGACTGCTGAGAAGAGCAGAAGCACTATGTGTGAAGTTCTGAGACCTGTTTTGTGAAAATTTCATATAATAGCTCTGGGAATCCATATTACACATATCAGGGATACTGCAGGGCAATTGCAGGGCCAGTTCAGGGCTAGTATTTAATCAAGCAGGGAGAGAGAGAGACAGGGAAAGACAGTGAGATACAGGGACAAAGACCAGCTGCAGGGCCACAGAGTGAATTGAAAAATGTCTGGAATGGATAAGCAAAAGGGGTCCAGTTCCAGCCAGACTTTGAGCTTTAAAAAAAAGGAGAAAGTGGCACAGGGCAGCAGTGCCAAAAGACCTGTAGCCGGAGCATCTACTAGTAGTATTCGCAATACTTGGTCGTTGTTCCACCAGGCTAACCCACCGAGGTGCAAAATTGTAGTGGAGTGGATGGCACGCTCATTTCAATGTTAGCCGGATGATCTGCTGTCATCTGCTGATACAGTATCCATATGTCGCCAGGGGTCAGACTCGTCCTGCTCTACCATTCCACTCAAGCAAACCCCGTCATTTTCTACCACCTCTCGGGCTTCAGTGTTCCCTCCTAATGGTGTCCCTTCTGCAATTTCTAATAAAAGAAGCCACCGAAGCCCACCTTATAATCCGGCGGTTATAGAGGACAGCCTCCCTGAGGCCAACAGTGGCCGGAACGTCCCACTATCCACTAGGGCTTCTTTTCTGCCCAGCCTCAAGTGTCATGTCAGAGAGGGTTTTTAGTGCTGCTGGAAGGGGGGGTGACACTCAAAAGGACAAATCTGTCACCGGGCAATGTTAAAAAAAATACCTTTATAAAAATGAATAACGGCTGGATTACATCCGAATTTCATACTCCTCTTGCTGATGCTGGTGGTGATTAGATCAGGCCTTGCGGGGCAGAATAGTCTGAGTGTCTTCCCACTGTTGCTGCCAGCTGGGCCATAATTTTACAGCCAAATGTCTTGTGTCATGTCATGGGCTATGCGAACCCGAAGTCTCCAAAACCCTATTTCAAAATCAAACAGTGTTGTCTACCTCCGCCTCCGTTTTTTGCTCTTAGTAGGAGAGTAGCTGTTGTTAGTTAACGTTACTAATAGTTCTATTTAGTATTGTTAAGTTTGTTTTGGAGCCTCAGCCTTTGGCCCTCCCCCCTCCAAATATATATATATATATATATATATATATATATATATATATATATATATATATATATAAATATATATATATATATATATATATATATTATACATATTTAAAAAAAAAAATAATTTTTTTACACAGCCTCTGCCTACAAAACCAGTTATATTAGCGGACATTGTTATACACCACTGCAGTCTGTTGTATTTATTTTACCTATCACTCTATGCTGATATACCCCGTCCCCTACTACTACTGGCTGGGGCAGCCATAAAAAGCTCATATATAATTTTCACTGCCTATGTTAAGGTAGAATGTACAGGCTTGTTGCTCAAACAAGCCAAGCCTTTTTTATTTTTCTGTCTGTCAATTGTAATCAGTGAACAGGAGTGTGTGTGATGCAGTAATACTTCAGACGGCAGACACCGCTGTGTTCATTAATATGGGAAAATGGCCGTGGGAAAAAAAACTCTGTCTTCTTCACACTATGTCAGGATCAGGAAGGTGTTAAAGGTTTAACAAGACACTCAAAACACAGGTTTTTCAAGAATATTTTAGTAATAAATAAAAACTTCTTTTTAACAAATAAATAATATAATAAACAAAAGAAAGGAACAAAAAAATAAGATTACGCCGGCCTTTGCTGACGTCGGGCCATCATGTCTTGCAGCTCTTGCAGCTCCAGCTGCAGGCCACGAATGAGCTGGGAGGCAGCGTGGAGCCTGGAGCCAAGGCGCCATAATCTAGCCTCCACTTCGAAGTCAGTGGGGATGTCTGTAAGGGGTGGAAACAGTTGTGTACTTAGTTTGTATGATCGAGTTACAGTGGTTGTCCCACAAAAAAAATCTAAACTTTAATGTACTGGAGCGACTTATTCTGTGACATGTATTCTGCACTGACTGAGCCTTTTGTAGTACATACTGTACTCCCATACAGCGTGGTCTTCCCATGGTCCAGGGGAAAACTGCTCCCTGTAGGTTGGAGCTACCAAAGATAAAACATACATTTAGCTCATATTTTGAAGACAGAAGGTCCACCCATTACACTTTTTTTTTTACCTACCTTCTACCTCTGGTAGCTGGGCTAGTGGTGTTGGAGGGGCGAATCCAGCCGCAGCACATTAACCCCTGCTGAGAGGCAGCTGGAGCGAAAATACAACAGTTACATGTTGTATTATCGCTCCGGCTGCCTCTCAGCAGGGGTTAACGTGCTGTGGCCAGATTGGCGGCCCACCCCCATTACAGTGAATTTAAGCCAGAGCGCAGTTCTGGCCCCACACGTATACCTGCGGCAGCACGGATCCGGAGGAACCCTTCACCCGCTGGATCCGGGCTGCCGCCAGTGTAGAAGTAGCCTTACATTTAACTCTAATGAACAGTTGCAGCTACATGGGAATAGTTTGGGGCTGGAGGATCCCGTTCCTAACCACTAGTGCTCTTACTGAGTTACTTACTCACTCCCACGTAGCTTGGATGAAAAATAAATTAAATATGTTTTACACTTACTAGAGGCTACAGGTACTTCAGGGGCCGTCCTGCCTCGACGGTGGTGACGCCGTCGTTGACGGTGGTCTGCAACATAAAAAAGTACACAATTGTTGGATGATGACTCTTTTTAATACTAACACATACTAT
>ONZH01005435.1:0-18137 GCA_900303285.1 Rhinella marina | reverse complement strand
CAGAAAAATAAAAATGTTATGGATGTTAGTATAAGGAAATGCAAAATATAACAAGGTTTTAATAAAAAGTGATTTTATGATGCAAAAGTAGAAAAAACATGAAAAAGCTACGGTATATAAATTTGATATCTCCATAATCGTATCAACCTGCAGAATAAAGTTACCATATTATTAGAGATGAGCGAATCATTCAAAAAATTATTCGCCGAACATTCGCCGAACTTTTCCTAAAATTCGTATATTCGGCGAATAGATTTGCGTACAAAATATACGTTATTATGTGCTATTAGCGAACATTCGCTCACTAATAAAGAACGTTCATTTACAAAATGTATGCAACTTCTTAGAAGACGTACGCATGAGCGTACAAATAGCTTACGAATCTCAGCGTACTATTGTATAAGCGATTACATAATACGCAGGCACGTACGAGGAGAGACTGCGGCGTGCACTCCTCAGAGGCAGAGCGAATATTCGAGACATATATATGGTAAAGTGCAAATACATTATTATAGGTATAATATAAAAATTTTAAATATCACCTACCTAGTATGCTCATGGACACGTTTAAGTCTCTTTTCTTCTGACGCTTGTCATAGAACTGGAGCAGAGTCCCAAACTCAGTCGCAATTTGTAATCCACATAGGTAAAATTGTAATCCAAATGTGTAAAAAAAAAGCTGCAAAGGTTCCTTAAAAAACCCTCTTTCAAGGGGCTCCCCAAATAACCTAAAAAGGGGGAAAAAGGGATGAGGCACACGAATGCGCAACTTAATTTCCTGAGTTGCCTCATCATCCTCCAGCGCTGGAGAAAGGGGCGGAACTACCAGGGAGGAGTCTGCATCGCTGAATTCGTACGCAACAGCGTATAGAGTAACTAAATTATACGTAGAATAGCGTATAATTTATAGGACACACTACGTAGTGAATGCGTACAAAAGCGAAGCGAATCACCTAATATTCGGATTCGCTTTGCAGCTGAAAAATCCCAAGATTCGATACGAATCTATGAAGCGGCGAATAGATTCGATCATCTCTACATATTATATATACCACATAATGAACCCATAAAAAATTAAAATAAAAAACACTGACAGAATAGCACATTTTACCCTCCTCACATCTTAAAAAATAACATAAAATAGTTTGACCCTCAAAAAATTAGCCTCAAATAGCTCAGTTAAGAAAATAATAAGAAAATTATAGCTCTTAAAAACCATTTCAGAAAATTCCATGTTAGAGAATCCAGTTGCTGCTCCTTCCATTTTCAGAAAAAAATGTGTAACAAATGTGGGGTGCATTTTCTCCTGTTATCCCTGGTGAAAATGAAAAATATGGGTCTTTTATTGCAAAAAAAAATAATACATTTTTCAATTTCACTGCCAGGTGTTTCTTAATTCTATAAAAGACATGTGGGGTCAAACCACTCAATAGGGTTGTAATTTCCAAAATGAGGTCAATTTTGGGAAGTTTTCAATGCAAATGTGGCATGGCACCCAAAAACCATTCTAGTAAAATCTCCCAAAAAATTATGGTGCTTCTTCCCTTCTGAGACCAACCGTGTACGCATACAGCAGTGTACGACCACATATGGGGTGTTTCTGTAACTTCAGATTCATGTTATTAATATTGAGGTTTGTTTTGCAGCTAACCCTTGCTTTAATACCTGTGAAAAACCTAAAGGGTTAACAAAGTTTCTAAAATTCGTTTTAAATAATTTGAGGGCTAAAGTTTCTAAAATGGGGTTATTTATGGATGTTTTCTATCATGAAAGCCCCTCAAAGTGACTTCAGAACTGAATTGGTCTTTTATCTGCCTGCTTCGGAAATTTTCTTGAAAATGTGAAAAATTACTTATAAAACTTTAAGGCCCTGATTTATCATGCCTTCAGCTTTTTTGCATGGGTATGGTCAGCCACGTTAATGAGTTTCACTCCAGATTTATCATTGAGACTTTTTTAAAAGTCGCAATCTCACTCAAGTAAGAGGATGAAGTAGGAAAACTGGAGTAGCTTTTCTAGACAAAATTGTGGAAGAAAAAAGCGGCTGAACCTCTGTTTTTGGAGCTGCCTGGAATAACGTCAATTTGATATTTTGATGTTGTTCCTGGCAGCGCCAAAAACAGAGGTTCATTCGCTTTTTTCTTCCACAATTATCTTCACTCTGGCACCCATCTGGAGGTGCAGGAAGGAACTGAGGCTACAGCCAGGCATCCCCTAATGCTGGTTGGGTAATACACCAGCAGGAGCCTACAAAGTTGTTGTGATCCTTTTGCCAAACAATACTACACATGAGGCGCTATCTTTTCTCTGTTTTCTCTTCATTTGCATTTTCTAGACAAAAATGTTAGGTTTAAGGATAACAAAAATTGTATCAAACAACATGAGACATTTGATAAATGTGGCACAAGTTAAGCTGATGCAGACTTAAGCAAAACTGACATAAAATATTTATTTCATGATAAATTCTCCCCTAAGCCTTCGAACGTCCTAAAAAATTAAAATGACAGTTACAAAATTATGCCATCATAAAGTAGACATGTGGTGAATGTTAATAAATAACTATTTTGTGAGGTATAAGTAACCTTTTTAAAGCAGAGAAATTAAAATGTTAAAGTTTTCATAAATCTGCGATTTTTCTTATAAATAAAGGTAAAATATATAAGGTAAAACTAACATGAAGTACAATGTGTCACTAGAAAACAATCTAAGAATCACTTGGATAAGGGCTCATGCACACGACTGTATGTATTTTGCGATCCGCAAAAAATGGATCCACGAAAAAAACAGATGACAATCGTGTGCAATCCGTATTTTGCTAAACAGCTGGCCCCTAATAGAACAGTACTAACACTGTCCGTAATGTAGACAATAATAGGACATGTTCTATTTTTTGTGGAACAGAAATACAGACATATAGAAGCAGAAATTGTTCGCATACGGTCTGCAAAAAAAAAAACAGAACAGACACGGAAAGAAAATACGTTCGTGTGCATGAACCCTAAGTATAAGCATTCCAAATTTATTACCATATAAAGTGACACACATTAGATTGCCAAAATTAGGCTTGGTCAGGAGAGATGGTAAGGTCCCTTTCACATGAACGATACGGATTGAGTCTGGATGCGTTCAGGGTGCATTTAGTGAAACTTGCACCATTTCGTAAGCAAGTTCACTCAGTTTTGTCTGCGATTGCATTCAGTGTTTCAGTTTTTCTGCTCGGGTGCAATCCGTTTTGATACGTTTTTCACGCACATGAAAAAAAACTGAAGGTTTAAATCTCACAACAACATCTCCTAGCATCAGCGAAAAACACTTTGCACCTGGACTGCATCTGGATTACATCCGGATGCAATGCGTTTTTTACTGAAGTCCCATTCACTTCTGTGGAGCCAGGGCTGTGTGAAAAACGCAGAATATAGAATAACCTGCGATTCTCATGCAACGTAGAAATGATGTGTGAAAAAACTGCACATGTACACAGACCCATTTAAATAAATGGGTCAGGATTCAATACAGGTGCTATGCTTTCCCTTTACACATCGCACCCACATGGAAAACTCGCTTGTGTGAAAGGGGCCTAAGAGAGATAAATTGCCTGGCCTGGAAGTGGTTCTTTTCTGCTACTTGGCTGCTTTTTAAAGGGGTTGTCCGGGTTCAAGGCTGAACCCAGACATACCCACATTTTCACCCAGGCAGCCGCCTGTTATTTTATGCTCCGATGCTCTCCCTTGCCTTGTGCTGAATTGCGCAGGGCAAGGGATTTTTTGTTTATTACAACACACTGCTGGGTGGACGCTTCTGCCCAGAGGTGTTCCCAGTGACGTCACTGGCTCTGATGGGCCGTCTTTAGCGCTGTTCTAACTGTTTTACAGGCTAGGGCAGTGCTAAAGCCCGCTTATCAGAGACAGTGACGTCACCAGGCTCACTGTTGGGCAGAAGCTTCTGCCTAGCAGTCCTTATGGAAAACCCGGTATGTCACCAGAACTCCATAAAATACCTTTGCCCTGCGCTGAATGACAAAATGCTCCAATGCTCATAACAGGGGGCTGCCTGGGTGAAATTGTGGATATGTCCGAGCTCTGCTCTGAACCTGGACAACCCCTTTTAGCTCTACTCCATTAGGGCAGACCTATAATTTGTGACTGCAGCTTAGTTAGTGAGGGAGATTTATCCTGCTTACCACCACAGTCCCGAAAACCGTGTTCAGTGTTCAGTGTTCAGTGTTCGGTGAATCCCCTTCATGGTTTCCTTCCATCTTTGTGCACAGTATGCCTTCAGCTTGTTTCATGTAGTACTTCCATGAGGGCCAGCTTGTGTCACTTCCTGTGATTTATGGATTTAGCACATGTGACCATGCTGACCAATCCCAGCCATCCTGAATCTATATAAGTCATCCAGCCTCCTTTGCAGGTGCCTGAGCATCAAAGTCCTTGTGTCCTGCAAAGGTTGCCGTTATCTCAGCTGGTGCTCCTGTTTACCTGATCCGTGCTTGTGCTTCTGGACCCCGCTACCTGTTTGATCCTTATCTGCTCTGTCTCGACTCTCCATTTGCTTACCCGGATTGCCTGAACTGTACCTGTGCCTCCTGCCCTGACTCATTGCTTGTTTGACTTTCACCTCTGCCTGATCCTTCAGTCCTGCACTGTCTCTCCTGGTTACGACTACGTCTGTTCCTCTGGTACCTTGCATTGGTACCCCCTGGACTGTCTGGATCAGCTGCCGCATGTGCCAATCCTCCTCAAGAGGTAGCGACCTGGTGTTCCCCTTGGGTAAGTCTATCCCCTCCATCAGGGGTGCTGCAAAGAACGAGTTCACTTAGACAACGCCCTTAGAGGAAATAGGACACATGGCACAGTGGGTTCATACCTGCTGGTTCGTAACTCGCAGCTTTGTATTACAGTAGTCTTCTTGTTCTTATTGTTTGAGCATACTGGCTATGCTCCCTTAACCAGTGCCCAATGACATCTTCTCTGTGGACTTCTGCCTCCACAGTAGTAGTACAGCACAGAGGGTAAATTGTTCTCAAATATTAAAGTTGCACTATAATTGGTTGCTGTAGGCAACTAGTCCAGTTTTTCTGGTATTTGTGATGCCAGATTTTATAAGTATTCTTAATGAAACTAATTAAAATAATTATGCCAAGATGGAAAGACAATTTAAGTTACTATTTAGTCTAAAAAATAAAGCAACGCAAGTACAGTTAACTAGTATGAGTGGAAATATTCAGTTATGAAGCTGAAAAATTAAGATGGTAATAGGTGAATTCTGTTGGGGCAACAACAAAACGTTTATCTGTTAGACAATTTTGATTATGAGGCCAAAAAAATTGTTTTTTAATTTAGAATTTTGGGATGAAATAAAAAAAAATCTAAATTAAATTTTATATCTCTACTTTAAGCTTTCATGTATTCCTACTAGAAATCTTTGCAGAAATTGAAAATGCATTCCTTTAAATTTCTTATAACAGAACAATACTAACAATACTAAGTTATAGAAAAAGGTACTTTTTTATTTTATGTGGAGTAGAAGTATAGAACTGACAGGTCCTCTGTAATGGTCACAAAAAAAAGCTCTGGGCAATCATCTGGCTACATGAGCATGAAATACATCATAAAAAAGATTTGCAGAAAAGATTCACTTAAGTTGAAACCATAAGTAATATTCCATCTTTAAGGCACGCAGAATAAATGAGCATGAAATGGTCACATGCTGTTATAGATATTGCGGATGTGTAATACTGGGGTTTGCGCTTTTATTTGCTGATCTTTCTTTTTTTTATCCTTCAGCTTGGCCTTGACAAGTTCTGCGTAAATCTAATTTATCTATAAATTATTCAGTGGGCCTAACTTCAAATCAGTTTTCCAAATATCAAGTGCACTGTATAAGGCTTTGATGTTCTTTTTATTAAAGAAAGATTACTATTAATGCATGTAATACTTTCCTAGCAATTGCTCTTTAGCCAATACCAGTAAGATTTAAAAAATGACTCAAGAAGTATTATGGTCACAGAGAAAACAGTAGTAAAGTTGTAAGAGTTATGTTCAGTATGGAGAGTATTCAGCTCAAATATAAAAACATTTTTTAAAACCTTGAGAACAGGGTCATTTTCCATTTTTGCTTTTTGCAATTTGCGGTCCACGATGCAGGGGCACTGACAGTGGGGCCGCCGCATTCCGATCGTGGACCCATTCACTTGAATGGGGTCCGCGATCCGCATGCCACGGTCCGCACCGCAAAAAAGTAGTGCATGCATTACTTTTTTGCGGTACGGAGGCACGGCCAGAAACAGTACGTGGTGTTCTGATTCATGCCTCCGTTCCGCATCTCTGGGATTGCGGGGTGCACACGGCTGGTGCCCGTGTATTGCGGACCCGCAGTATGCGGGGCAAGTATTAATCTGGCAAGAGATCTGGCAAGAGAGACGGACTGGACCACTACTTGAACCAACTAGTGCCCTGTTTTCTTTTTAAATAAAACTGTCAGCAGATTTCATCTTCTCCCCCAAACTCTTAACACCACTAACACCACAGTAGTCTGTAAATCTGAAATGCAACTATATTTAGGTGCACATTAACAGTAATATTTCCATTCTTAAACAAAGTGATTAATTTTAGTGTAAGGTAAAAAGGTGTGCAAGTGTTTGTGTAGTCACATATGAACAGTGTCATTTTTCATGGTTGACCTTTCTCAGTAAAATACAATGCTGTCTAGTGCACACAGGGTTCCCCAAATTGAAAACAAACTTTGCAGTTGTAACATCATTCTAACTGGAAATGCCACATTTCTGCCCATCAAAATGTTGTAGATTGCCATGTTGTTCTATTTCTCTTATTTTAAACCATTTGAGATTTTTTACAGTAAGGGGCTGTTCAGATGGCCATGGTATTGCGGATCCGCAAAAATGTGGATCCACAATACCACAGATGCCGAACGGTGTGTTCCGCAATTTGCAAAACACACATCGCCGGCACCCCATAGAAGATGCCTATTCTTGTCCGCTATTGCGGACAAGAATAGGACATGTTCTATATTTTCTTGCGGAGCCACGGCTCAGCAAGATCGCACGACGCCCATTGAAGTGAATGGGGCCGCATCTGTTCCTCAAAATTGTGGAATAGATGCGGACCCATTCACACGGTCATGTGAATGGGCCCTTACAGTAGTATCTTGAACAAGTTGTCTCATCTCACCATTGATAAGGTGAGATGGGACTAAGCCCCACCCACCAGGCAGCAAGGAAACAGTGTAACACAGAAAGCTATGCAGTTTCCTAATTAGGGAAACAGTATAGCCTGCTGTGCAACATCATTTCCGTAGCTGTCATGCACTGCAATGAGAGCTACTGAAACAGCGGAGCACAGGTCCACTCTGCTGTTTCCCGGCCACCTGGTGCTCAGGGCTTAGGCCCGTCTTACCTTAGTAGCAGCGAGATGGGACAACCCCTTTAAGGTTTTCCAAATTTCACATTATGCAATGTGATCAAGAAATTTGGAGGCTTGATGGAGCACTTTTCTCTGGTCTAAAACTATTGGATTAAAAGAGGAAATTCTGAAGTAACAGAGTTATGGCCATTAACAGGACTTTCATCTATTGGTCACAGTGAGAAGTCAAAATAAGGGACTCTCTCCTGTCATCCCTGTACATTACTCTGAGAGGCCATTGATTACAGTCAGAGCTGTGTCATCCCTCATTTCTCTTGTGATGGTGCTACAAGGAAGTTCAACGCTACAAGTTAAAGGATTTCTCCAGCCATTTAAAATTACAAACAGCAGAAAATGCATTAAAAGAGTTAAAGGGGTATTCTCATCTTAGATAATGGGGGCATATTGCTAGGATATGCCCTCATTGTCTTATAGGTGCAGGTCCTATATCCAGAACGGAGCGGGGAGCGCTGCGCCTGGAGGACCCTGGCCACCACTAGGCGCAGCTCCCCGCTGCGCTCATAGAAATGAATGGGAGCGCAGCGCGCAAGCGCGGCCACCGTTCCCATTCATTTCTATGGAGCCGACGGAAGTAGCCGAACCAGCGCTCGGCTATTTTCGGCGGCCCCATAGAAATGAATGGAGGGCGGCTGCACATGCGCAGTGCGCCCTCATTCAGTTCGGGGGCTCCGTTCTGGATATAGGTGCGGGTCCCAACGGTGGGACCCGCACCTATAAGACAATGGGGGCATATCCTAGCGATATGCCCCCATTGTCTAAAATGAGAATAACCCTTTAATGTTCGCTGATCCCCTACCACTCCCGTTCTGATGCTTCCTTGGTCCCATGCTGTTCTGTACTGTACTTCCTGCTTCTTGTCAATAAGGTCCTGTGAACACTGTGGCCAAACACATCTTCTCAGCTACAGAAGGATGATGTGTCACCTTTGAGTCTGACATTGTGCCTTGAAACCAGGGCTCAAAACATTCCTCTTGCCCCTCCTCCTTTCAACCCCAGAGAAGCTTTTTGGTTTCAGATGTATCATCTCTGTCATTACTCCCCCCTAGGCAACTTTTTTTTCCTAAGAAGAGACGACAAAACCCCAGTATGCATTACGAAGAATCTCAACATAGTCTCCTTGCTGATGACTTGTGTGAGTCAGTGTTGGAGGTTCAAAGGGAAGTGAAGGCCACATGCATAGCTATTTTGGTCGTTGTGGTGGTAGTGGTGGCACCTGTAGTCATGGTGGTTTCAGTGGGGGTAGTGGTAGCAACAGTGGCACTCAGTGCAAATACAGAGCAGGCAATTGAGAGGGGGACAAATGATGATGAGCCCATGATAACATGAGGACTATGATGATGATTATGTGTTGGACAGGACCTGTGAGGTAGATTGGGTGCTGAGGAGGGGGTTACATCAGAGGAGGAGGGTGGTGGCACTGGCAACAATAAAGACCAAAGACAATATATGGCCAGAACTTCTCAAAAACTACCAGGGCCAGATCTGCTTCTATTATAGTCAGGGTACTGGTGATACCAGTGATAATGTGGGTGTAAGCTCAAAAAATGCCAGATCTAAGCCAAGCTTAGCTGCCTATAAATAAGCCGTAGGTGTTTAAACACAAACACAGGCACCACGGCTGTATTAAGCCACATGAAGCTGCATCACCATTTACTGCAGGAAAACAGAAGTGGCTGCCAGCCAGCGCAACAAAAGTTGCTACTCCTACTCCTACACCACTCCATCATCAGCCATCAATAACAGAATGTGCGGCCAAGAAACAACATGCTCAGCAATCCACTGGTGCGCAAGCCTATTTCCCACCTGGCCAAGTTGCTGATGATGCAGTCTCTGTCGTACCACTTAATGGATTCTGCTGCCTTTAGGGAGCTGATTACGTGAGCTCAGTTTTGCTGGATGTTACCTAGCCAGTAAAATTTCCTCAAAAAAGTACTGTCATGTGGCAGATAATGTAGGTTGCTTCTTGCAATTCTCGCTGTGTGGCAAGGTGCAACCTGGAGTAGCTGTTAGAAGCAGGGACAGTACATGTCTTTCATAGCCCATTGGTTCAATGTTTTGTGCGGCAGCAGTGACGCAACATCTTACACAACCAGGCCAAGTCCTATTGACACCTCCACGTTTATTCAGTCTGGTTCCCACACAGGTATTTATTCACCTCCTCCATGTCTTCCTCTGTGGACATCCTCCTGTCCCCATCACTCCCTCTCCCTCCTATCATATGTGTAAAGTGAAGCGTTGTAATGCGACGTTAGAGCTGATCAGCCTAGGTGAGAGTAGCCAAACAGCCTATCAATTGCTAAAGAGCATCAAGCAGCAAACATCCCACTGGCTGTCTCTCTGCCAGCTCCAGCTGGGCAAGGTGTATAGCGACAATGGCCAAAACAAAGTGGCCATGCTGCATTTGGGGTGAAAAACACAGATTCCCTGCACAGCACGTGATCAATTCAGTCATGCAACACTTTTTTTTAAAAAAAAGTACACTGGCTTGCAGGGGGTACAAGAATGCACTCATGTGGCAAGGAACAGACTTCCAGCTACAGAACGGTCTGCCATTTGACCCCTTGATCCACAATGTTCCAACTCCCTGGAATTCCACCTTGCACATGCTAGTGCATCAATACAAGCAGCATAAATAAGTTAATGATTCCATCATGCACCAGAACAATGTCATATCCCTCATAATTATTTTAGAATAGATGCTCCCCTCATGCAACAAGGGATGGAACAGCTTACATATAATGCTAGCCACCCTGTAGCTGTTGGGAACCCACACGGAGAAAGTCCCATGGAGGAAGAGAAGCTAACACTGGAGGAAGAGGTGGAGAAGAAGGACTCTATGGTCGATGAAAAACCAAACACGGCTGATGATGATGATCATTAAGATCATGACATTCAATCATCTCACTGGGGGGAAGGAGCTGGAAAGAACTGGGTCCTTGGGCATGCAGGTTAGAAGGGCAAGATGTATGCTTGCTTGCTTACATAATAACAAAATTATCCTTAAAGTATCCATCAAGCAGTCTGTTGATTACTGGATAGCTATGCTTTCAGACCCTCTCAAAATGAGGGAATGTTTTCCTGTTGCCGAAAGAGGTTAAATTGCTATATTACCAGGAAACGCTGTATATGTAACTTGCTACAGATTTCTGCTAGCAGAGCATGTATGAGCCCCTCTCTGCCCCCTCCCACCGCCCCACAGAGTCACCCATTTCCTGCCATCTCCGCTACCCCAAGCAGCAGAAGCTGAAGTAGCAGCTCAAGTATGTGCCACGCCAGGCTGACGCAAATCCGCAAATGTAGACGTACAACCTCAATACCCAGTCCTACCTAGATTCTTTCCTTTCTACAGTGCATACTGTGTTTCCTGACCCCATGGACATCTGGGCAGGCAGACTGGAATAGAGGTTGAACTGGCTCAGTTTGCTCTGTCTCTCTGTTCTGTGTTGTCCAGCCTCCGGTGTCATCTCAGAAAAGGTTTTCCGGGAGAGTTGGGACACAAAACATCACTTTTGTCAAAATGAACGGATTTGAATGGATCTGTGAGGATTTTCACACTACTCCGACTGAAGCTTATAAATAGATCTGCCCTTGCTGACAGTGCCCCACTATGCAACTGTCACTGTCTTCCTGCCTACTACCATGTTCTGTACTGTATGGCTGCTACTGCCTTCATGTCAACCTTGCTGTCAACCTGCCTGCCATCATGTTCCATACTGTATGGCTGCTGCCGCCGCCACGACACCTGCTACCACGCCCCACCGCAATCAACATTATTGCTACACAGCTGCTACTACTACTACAACTACTACCCCTAAACAGCCACACACACATCTACTACTTTATCTTGCTGTTTCTTGGTCCCAACAAGACACTGTTCTTTATCCCATAACACCTTGTGTGTTTAAATAACTTCTGCCCTGATTTTTTAATTTTTTAATATAATAAAGCTTAATACTTACAACGGTGCAGTGTGTTTTTAAACACACTGTTTGTTAACATTGTCAATATGGCGTTAACACTGTCAATAATGCATTTAAACACAGGTATATATGTCAGTGTCACTTTGACATTATTTGCTATTGCTGTCATTGCGTTCAAGAGCTTGAAAGGGAGGAGGGAGTAGAGAAAGAGCAAAAATTCATAAAAAATGAACAAAAAGAGATAACTTCTTTATAGTCCTAGGAGACAAGAGGGTGTTGTTATATACCAATTATCAGGGCAGTTGGGGCAACTACAATTTGGGTACAAATCAAACGTTAAAAAAAAACTCGCCAAATCGGACACAAATTGAATTTCAAGAATTTCGCTTATCTCTAATTCCCAATCATTGGCAACTCATTAAGCTGCTTTTACATGCAGCAATAATGGTGACATATGGGATTAAAGATTATTGCTACCATCATTCATCTCCATACAGTCTCCTTGCTTGTCAACAGTACATACAGCTCTATTTAAAGAGGGAAATGTACAGACAACAAATGGAGATTTTTAGTGCCACATGTTCTTTAGCTCATTGACTGAACGTCCACAGAGCAAGGAGAGATAGTATGTGAACCCTTAAATTTAATTACCTGTAGACCCTTTCCTGCAGCTTCAAGCAAGGTCATTCTGGTTCATCAATATTTCTGGGATGTCTTGCATGCACAGCCATCTTCAAGTCATGGGACACTATCTTGATAGGGTTAAAGGATTTGTCCAAGATAATTAAAAATCTCAGACAACACCTTAATTGGCTTAAAAAAGTGTTAGAATGTACATTTACCTCTTTCAACAGTGGTATTCTCTGTGGCACTAGTCCAGTTCTCTTGCTGCTGTTTGTTTCCAAACAGCAATGGGAAGTGCTGGAATACAGCATGTGATGCTCCAACCAATCACTGCCCATAGCAGTAGACTGGCACAGAGAACCAAATTGGAGAAAGGGGGAGAGTATAGCATATATTATTATTTATATTATATATTATTATTATTATTATTATTATTATTATTATTATTATTATTATTATTATATAATACAAGAACAAGGGGGCACAATCTGAGGTTAGTTGGGGGAAAAATCAAGAACAACATTAGAAAATATTATTTCACTGAAAAAGTAGTAGAAGCTTGGAACAAACTTCCAGCAGAGGTGGTTGATAAATCCACAGTAACTGAATTTAACCATGCCTGGGATAAACATGTATCTATCCTTAGATAACAATTAAGGAATAATAAAAGGGCAGACTAGATGGACCAGGTGGTCTTTTTCTGCTGTCAATCTTCTATGTTTCTATGTTTCTATATTTCTCTTTTGAGACATTTTAGGTCTTAGACAGTTCCTTTACGGTTAGAACTCTGACTTGACAATTCCAAAACACAAATTATCTTTTTCAACATTTTTATCATTCATCTTTAATAGAGATGAGCGAGTAGTGAAATATTCGAAAGTTTGAAATTCGATTCGAATAGACCGCAAAATTCGACTATTCGACCGAATATCGAATCCCATTAAAGTCTATGGGAAAAAAATGCTCGCCACTTGGAAATCTCAATTCGACCACTTGGAGGTCACCAAGTCCACCCTGAAACCTCAGAAAAGGATGCCAACACTGCTGGAATGCAACTGGGACAGCAGGGGAAGCATGTCTGGGTGCATATAACGCGCCCAAGTCGCACTATTACGCCACTATCACAAGCCTCTCAACAATACACTCCAAAGACAATGTAACCTCTCTGTAAAGTAAGACCATACAAGGAAACCTTCTTTCCTCTACATTGCCATGGACCCCAAGCCAAACTAGACAAAAAAGAAGATGAAATTCTGCACCCCTTAAAATCACGTTGCCTATGACAACCACAGATGGCATAGGCAAGGGGGAAAGCAATCAAGCCATCACTATTTTTCCCTCTGTGCCATCCCTGCCTTGCCCAGGCACATGTCCCAAAACATCATCCACGCCCGAGTAATACGGTTACTGCAAAAGGCCATTTGACCACCAACACTTTGGGTTTGAGGCCGGGGATGCTACATTCTCCCTGACAGCACACTGGTGAATGTTGTGGAGGCGGGGACGGGCAAACCTGCTACCCCACCCAAGTTTGGGGCCTTGGTTCTGTTTGGATTTCCGCAACCCTTACAGACAGCTCGGCAAACCCCTCCTTCTCCTTCTAGATTCTCCTTTTAAATCTGTCCACCACCCAGTCAAGTCCACAAAGTCCAGTCTCGTCGATAGCCTGCAGAAACTGCAGGGACCTCACTCTGACCTCCTTCCTCCCACCCTGCCCAATGTTATCAACCCAGTGTTCCCACCCATGCAAGAATCGCAGGAGCTATCTGAGGATTTTGTTTGTTCTGATGCCCAAACACTGGAGCAAGCTCCATCTCTAGCTGATGGTGGTGTGGACGGGCACTAAAGTGTAAAATGATTAGGGACGATGATGAGACACAGTTGCCAGCAAGGGAGGCTGTTGGAGCAAAGTGAGGCAGTGTAAGAGGAGGTGGTTGAGTATGACGAAGTCAGTGACCCGACCTGGCCCAGTGTCATGTCTAGCAGGTAAAGCAGTGGGGATGTTGAGGGATGCGTAGGACCGCAAAAGGCAGGAAGAGGCCGTGGGCTGGCCAGAGGCTCATGGAGAAGGCAGGCTAGAGCCCGCAGGGCCGCATCTCTTCCCTATAACAGGCCCCCACACAAAGCTCTCCCATCGAGGACTCTTAGGTCCTTGTTGTGAAAATATTTTAATGAGTGCGCAAAGTTAGCTTGAGGTGAGCCCTCGAAAAATTATATGGTGGCCCAAGAGGTCAGACCTTCTTAAAAAAATTGTATTAAGGCCCAAGGGTGAGCCATAATTAAAATTGTTTGTAGGCCCAAGAGGTGAGACGTCTTAAAAATTGTGTGGAAGGCTAAAGAGCAAGGTGAGACCTGAGCCTCTTAAAAATT
The DNA here is from genome assembly GCA_900303285.1 of Rhinella marina. Lineage (NCBI taxonomy): Eukaryota > Metazoa > Chordata > Amphibia > Anura > Bufonidae > Rhinella > Rhinella marina. The sequence continues at coordinate 3,781 of ONZH01005435.1, read as the reverse complement.
ATGTGGAGGCCCAAGAGGTGAGACCTCTTAAAATTATGTGGAGGCCCAAGAGGTGAGACCTCTTAAAAATTTTGTGGAGGGCCCAAGAGGTGAGACCTCGATAAAATTATGTGGAGGCCCCAAGAGGTGAGACCTCTTTAAAAATTATGTGGAGGCCCAAGAGGTGAGACCTCTTAAAAATTATGTGGAGGCCCAAGCGTGAGACCTCTTAAAAATTTTGTGGAGGCCCAAGAGGTGAGACCTCTTAAAAAATTATGTGGAGGCCCAAGAGGTGAGACCTCTTAAAAAATTTTGTGGAGGCCCAAGAGGTGAGACCTCTTAAAAATTTTGTGGAGGCCCAAGAGGTGAGACCTCGATAAAATTATGTGGAGGCCCAAGAGGTGAGACATAAATATATAAATTTTTTTTATTTACGGAGCAATTCTACGGCGGTTAAGGAGGAGGAGGTGGAGGAGGAAATGGCACTTCATACAGATGGCACTTCACTTTTGGCTGCTTTCCACTGTTGGAGAAGCAAAGTCCGGGTCAATCCACTTGCTGTTCATTTTGATTAGCGTCAGCCTGTCGGCACTGTCGGTTGACAGGCGGCTGCGCTTATCGGTTATAATGCCCCCGGCTGCGCTGAACACCCTTTCGGATAGCACGCTGGCGGCAGGGCAGGCGATGGGCAGTTCCAGCCACGTGTCCAACTTGGAGACCCAGTAAGTGTAGGACGCCGAGGGATCGGAGAGGACAGGGTTACGGTCTGCCAGGTACTCCCGCAACATCCGCCGATACTTGTCCCTCCTGCTGATAGCGGGCCCCGCAGTGATGGAAGTTGCACGAGGGAGTGCCATGAACGTGTCCCACACCTTGGAGAGTGTTCCCCTGGTGGCTGTGGGCCTGATCGATGTTGAGGGACTCTGGGAGACCCTCTCCTCTCTGCCGCCAGCGATGGTGGGTGGGAAAATCTCCATCATGTTCTGCACGAGTTCCCTCTGGTATTCCCGCAATCGATTCGTCCTCTCCTCTACCGGAATAAAAGAGGAAACGTTATCTTTATACCCGGGGTCCAGGATTGCGAAGACCCAGTACAGTTTGTTCTCCACTATCCGGACAACACGTGTGTCCCGGGAAAAGCAGCCCAGCATGAAGTCAGCCATGTGTGCCAGACTCTGAATAGGCATGACGTCACTGCCCCACCAGAAGGATCACTTGCCATTTCCTCCTCTTCCTCTTCCGCCTCCTCTCCGCCCCATCCGCGCTGAACCAATGGGACGCACACAGCCTGACTGCTACCCTCGCCGCCAGCATCCTCCTCCTCTTCCACAGCCACCTCCATGTCGTCCTCCTCCTCCTCATCCTCCTCCTCCTCCTGCAACTGCCACCGAGAAGCAGACAAAAGTGTGGTCTGACTTGTTAGCTCCGTTGCGTCTCCTCCTACCCCCGTCTCCTCTGCGTGCAATGCGTTCTTCCTTATTGCGAATGAGCGATTCTTTAAGGACACATAGGAGCGGGATGGTTATGCTCACTATAGCGTCCTCGCTGCTGACCTTCTTGGTGGACTCCTCAAAGATACGCAGTACATCGCATATGTCTGCCATCCATGGCCACTCGTGGTTGGCAAACTGAGGGAGCTGAGTTAGGAGGCACGCGTGGATTCATAATCTGGTACTCCATCAATGCTCTCTGCTGCTCACACACCCTGGCCAACATGGAATAGTGGAATTCCAGCGAGTCGGCAGGTCGCACAACAGCCAATGTTCAGGCAAATGGAGGCGTTGCTGGAGTTTTTTTAAGCTAGCAGCAGCTACAGTTGACTTCCGAAAGTGAGCGCACAAGCGCCGCACTTTCACCAGTAGCTCTGCCAGGTTGGGGTAAGTCTTTAGAAATTTTTGGACTACCAGATTAAAAACGTGGGCCAGGCATGGTACGTGATTGAGTTCGGCAAGCTCCAGAGCCGCCACCAGGTTACGGCCGTTATCGCACACGACCATGCCTGGTCCTAGCTGCAGCGGCGACAGCCACATCTCCGTCTGCTGCAATATGGCGTCCCTCACCTCTGGAGCGCTGTGCTTCCTGTCGCCCAAGCTGATGAGCTTAAGCACCGCCTGCTGACGTCTCCCCGCGCCAGTGCTGCAACGCTTCCAGCTAGCGGCTGAGGGCGATGTTAAAGCAGAGGAGGAGGAGGAGGAGGAAGAGGAGGGGGGTTTATCAGAACCCGTGCTGGCAATCTTGGGCGGGGGTGGTAGGTAGGCCGTCTCTGTTTGCGACCCCGTCCCCACTTCCACAACATTCACCCAGTGTGCCGTCAAAGAGATGTATCGTCCCTGGCCGCAAGCGCTTGTCCACGAGTCGGTGGTCAAGTGGACCTTTGCGCTGACTGCGTACCTCAGGGCCCGCCTGATGTTACGCGACACGTGCTGGTGCAGGGCGTGGACGGCACTCCGTGAAAAGTAGTGGCGGCTGGGGACGGAATAGCGAGGTGCGGCAGCCGCCATCAGGTCGCGGAAGGCCTGCGTCTCCACAAGCCTAAACGGCAACATCTCCAGGGCCAGGCAGTTTGGAGATGTGGCAGTTTAAGGCTTGGGCTTGGGGGTGACTCGAGGCGTACTTCCGCCTGCGGTCGAACGCCTGCGAGATGGACAGTTGTTGGGACGAGGAGTGTGAAGGTGCAGGCGAAGAGGCGGGGGAAGGGGAGGCTGAAGGAGAAGGCCCCAAAGTAGCCGAGGCAGATGTGGAGGTGTCCTGGCTGGAGGTCTGGACCGCAGTGGCAGCACACAACAAAGGGGAAGAGGCAGTGGCAGCAAGACCGGGCGCAGGTTGTATGCGTTTGCTCTCTCCCACTCAGCCAGTGCTTGACTTCCAAGTTGACGCCGCATGCCTGAGGTGGTCAGATGCTCTTCTCAGAGCCCCTACTCAGTTTTGAGTGGCAGAGTGTGCAAACCGCGCTCAGTTTGTCATCCGCACAAACATTAAAAAATCTCCACACCACAGAAGTACGAGGCCTCGATGGGGGAGCTTCGCACGACTGCCCGCTGCCGGGAACAGCTTCGGCCCTGCTGGCTGTGGCCTCACTTCTCTGTCTGGACTGTCCTCTGCCTGTGGACATCCCTCTGCCTGTGGACATCCCTCTGCCTGTGGACATCCCTCTGCCTCTTGCTGCCTTTTTCGGTGCTGCGCAGACCACCACCTCTCCACTGCTTTCCCCGCTGGACATCACCCCTGGCCAAGTGGGGTCGGTCATTTCGTCATCCACCACCTCCTCTTCCTCACTCTGCTCCTCCTCCTGCCCACTGGACATTCCAACAGCCTCCCTTGATGGCAACTGCGTCTCATCATCATCATCGCTCATGATAACAGATGCTGGCTCAGGGTCCACATCAGCAGGAGATGGCGAAAACTCAGTGTTGGCATCACTACAAACAAATTCCTCTGCTAGCTCCTGGGATTCTTCCGGCACATCTGAAAAAGGACCCGAAAAGAGCTCCTGGGAGGGGTCAATGGTGGGATGACTCTGTTGGCCAGGTGTGGAGGAAGGAGGGTCAGAGTGAGACTGTGTGGATGACTGGCTGGTGGACAACTGTGTGGAAGCGCTATCGGCTATCCATTGCACCACCTGTTCAACCTGCTCAGGCCTCAACAGCGGTGTAACCCGCCCCCTGCTTAACTGTCCCATAAAGGCAGGGATTCTGGATGAGCGGGATCCGCTGACCCTCACCAGCACGCATTGTATCCCACTGGCTTCAACAAGGCCCCCAACAGCATTCCGCCCCCAGCCTCCACGTCCAAATCCGCTAAG
>ONZH01005434.1:0-23373 GCA_900303285.1 Rhinella marina | reverse complement strand
ACAAAAACAAAAAAAAAACACATTCTTGTCCGTTTTGCAGATAAAGGGACAGGGAATTGTTAAAATGGACCTGGCAAAAAACTGATCCAACAATTATGCCACCCTTTTTTCGTGGATCCGTGTTTTGCAGACCGCAAAATACATACAAGCCAAGTGCATGGACCTTTAAGTTGTGAGCCGGTCCGCAGCATCTAAAGTTAGCTACTGCAGCAGGTTTTTCCATCGTAGGAATAGACCCTAAGGTGAAAAAGTGCCATTATTTCCTAGGAACACTGCACCTCTTGTCCATGGTGGTGTCTGGTATAGCAGCTCAACCCCATTCACCTGAGCTGCAGTACCAGAAACAGACACCATATAACAGAGGCGCTGCTTGGTTCAGTTGAAATCCATGTTGAAGTAAGGATGAGGTAACAGCTACAGTAATACAAAAGGGACATTTAATAAAGGAAGGACAGACATAACATATAAAAGGTCACAAGTCAACATGTGCCCATGGCCAAGAGAAGAGGCACAAGATATATACAAACATGAGCAATGAGATGTGTAAAATTACAGACTGAATCCCTTATCACTTCAGGGAGGGCTGCCTGGACCCACCATACGACAAGCGGTGGGACCTCACTTATAGACATAGTACTTTCGGTATAGAATAGATAAGGTCCATGAGACGCGTGGGTCTTCCTATGCATCTGGTACCAGGGTACTGTGGTCGGCTCCATCTGATGTTAGAACATGGCGTTCGGAGCCTTGCAGAACGAGTTGGACTTCCTCCGCTTTTTATCACAGGAGGATACACTTTCCTGGATGGTGGTGGTACACAAGGTTCTTCGTCTTGCTCTCCTGGGAGGGATATCCACAAGATAGGCTGCTCAGGTTCTCCTTGTTTGGACTATGAGCTGCGCTCTCCAAGGACAATGCCGAGCTCTCCTCAGGCCTCGTGACAGAGCTTAAAGATTGCCTTCTCCAGTCGTTTCACCGACGTCATTGTCCTGCACCCAAGACAAACCGATGACCCCGGAATCTCTGCGCAGTCTCATACTGCGCCTCACCTTTTTCTCTGGTTGTGGGAACTGCAAGGCTTCATCGATAGGAAGACAGAAGCCATTCATGGAGGAGTCAACTGGATGAGGCAGCATGGCGGCGGTAGGTTCCCCTGGAGTAGTGTGCTCTTTTTGTTCAAGGTTTGAGGACAGGATGTCGGAAACTTGATGGATCCTTGAAGATCTTCGAGACTTTTTGCGTTCAGTTGTGATGGAGCCTATAGGTGGCTTTGAGGAGCTAGTGGTTGAGCTTTCTTCTGCAAGCTCATTAGGCATGGAGGACAGTTCAACTGCTCCCTGCACTGGGTTATCGATACTTGTCTCTGGTCTGTGAGAAGTGTGGTGGGTGTCTTCATCTTGTTTTACACAATCTACAGTATTTTCTGAATTTACAGACGCACGGGACACAGACCTGCAAGTGGAGGAACGTCTCTTCGTATTCCTGGTCTTACTTCTCTTCTCTACTGAACTGGAGGCAAGACCACTTGTGGTTGGTTTGGTTAAGTGGTCTATCACATCTATGGCAGTAGAAGACTCAGGACAGTCACTGCTTACGAGATCGGCCTGTGGGACCAAATCTAAGCCTTCTTCACTCTTTTCCGGTGATCCATTAGAGGACTTTAACGTCCACCGGTGCTGGATCGGCTGCTGCCTCTCGAGTCTGCACATCTTCTACTGCACACAGTGATGGCCTTTCTGGATCCTGTTCCTCAAAACTCCTCTCCAAAGAATCCTCGAGTGTAAAGGGAATATTGTTCTCCAGGACCTCTGTGTGGACCTTCTTAATTGGATGCTCGTGGAAGGTTTTCCCAACTTATTGTTAAAAAAAAAATAAAAAAAACAATACATAAAAGTTTAATCTCCTAGCACAAGCATGTAAGACAAAGATTGGGCCAACAGCTGGATACTATACCATATAGAAAGCCCTGGGACGTGGAGGCAGGAGGTGTGGGGATTGCACTCTGGTAACTCTGGATAGGACTCAGCAGAGGCTTCCTGGACACCACTTCTCGCTCACTATACACAGGTTTCTGGACAGACTTCTTGGACTTTTTTCCTCTTTTCTTTGCCTTTTCCACCGGGAAACCTTAATCTGTGTTTGTGAAAGATTTCATACAGTGATTACTGCAGGCATTTCAGACCACTTGTATTGTTCATTTAGTTCAATGCAAAATTAAAGGGGGTCTTTCACCTGTTTTTAACCTATATAACAGCACTGCCCCACAGAAGATTGCAGGACACATCCCAGGACATACCTGTGTGCACTGTGTGTCTGTATTACATGTCACATCCCAGACATACCTGTGTGCACTGTGTGGTATTACATGTCACATCCCAGACATATCTGTGTGCACTGTGTGTGTATTACATGTCACATCCCAGACATATCTGTGTGCACTGTGTGTCTGTAGTACATGTCACATTCCAGACATAACTGTGTGCACTGTGTGTGTATTACATGTCACATCCCAGACATACCTGTGTGCACTGTGTGTGTATTACATGTCACATCCCAGACATACCTGTGTGCACTGTGTCTGTATTACATGTCACATCCCAGACATACCTGTGTGCACTGTGTGTCTGTATTACATGTCACATCCCAGACATACCTGTGTGCACTGTGTGTCTGTATTACATATCACATCCCAGACATACCTGTGTGCACTGTGTGTGTATTACATGTCACATCCCAGGACATACCTGTGTGCACTGTTGTGTCTGTATTACATGTCACATCCCAGATATACCTGTGTGCACTGTGTGTGTGTATTAACATGTCACATCCCAGACATACCTGTGTGCACTGTTGTGTCTGTATTACATGTCACATCCCAGACATACCTGTGTGCACTGTGTGTGTGTATTACATGTCCCTCTAATGAACATACCTGGACTTTCTTGCCGATCGCAGGCTTTTTGTTTTTTTTAGCATTGGATTTCACTTTAGACTTGAAACCATTTCTTTCTGGAGTCGTCTTACTGCTGGTCAGCTGTCAGGACGGAGAAGGAACAAAGCATTAAACCAATCGCCAATCTTCCATTCTGTTATAAGTTGTCAGACCTCTCTGTCCTCTCTTGAACAATCATCTGAGCCGATTTATGCCCAAATCAAAGTTGTACACAGGACCTCTGCCGTCTCAATCACTGCCATAAATCACAGCCAGCAACCATGTGGATGTACCATGGGATATTCCACCTGCGGGAGCCTATTGGGCAATTGAAATACAATGTGCACACTCCCCTTAAGTATGATGGGGACAGAAGGTTTATGAGTAAATTGCACCCAAGTCTTCCTCCCTACAGACCGCTGTAGCTGAGACCTCTTAGGAATTGGTTATATTAACCTGCTCTTTACCAGTAACCAGGGCTTATTTATCAGGAAAACTCTCCACGAACAATTAAAGAAAAACTCCAGACAAAAATGTTATTCCACGTCCTGCTAGAAATGTACATGATGTAATCTGTAGTGAATGTCATTTTCTTACCATTGTCTGAATTTTTGACTTCTATCATCCTGAAGTTTCTTATCTGTGTCATGTGACCAGCAATTAGACCCACCAACTCACACATAGACTTGTGTGGACAGGAAGTCTAATTCTCTATGTATTCCTATGAGACTGAAAGTGAGGCTCCCATAGGAATGAATAGAGCAGTTACTGGCTTCCTGTCCTGGGTCAGTTGGAGGTCAGGGAGTTGGTCACATGACCCAGCTACAATAAGAAGAGAGGTTTTTACTCACAGAAACAGTCACTGATAAGAAAATGACATTCACTACAGATTATATCATGCACCTTTCTAACAGGTCAGAGAATAAACATTTTTGCGGGAGTTCTTCTTTAAATATATCCACAGGGCTCCGTTTAGGCAAAAGAGGGCAAGAGCGTGTCCTTCTTGCAATAAAGAGGTTTTCCCATCATATACAATGGGGACAGTTTGCTAGGATATGCCCCCATTGTCTTATAGGTGCGGGTCCCATCGCTGGGAGCCGAACCTATATCGAGATCCTAGTGATATGCCCCCATTGTCTAATATGGGAGTAACCGTTTAAAGGGGTTGGCCGGGTTCAGAGCTGAAACTGGACATATCCCCATTTTCACCCAGGTAGTCCTCTGATATGAGCATTTCATGCTCCAATGCTCCCCCTTGCCCTTATATTTTTAACACTGCTAGCGGAGGGTTCCACCTAGCAGTGATCCTGGGTGACGTCATCGGCACTGATAGACGGCCTTTAGCACTGCCCTTACCATTTTACAGGCTAGTGTGGCACTAAAGCCTGCCCATTTGCGTCGTGAGGTCACCGGGCTCACTACTGGGCGGAAGCCTCTGCCTAGCAGTCCCTATGGAGAGCCCGGTACGTCACTGAATCGCCTTAAAATGCCTTACACTGCGTGATTCAGCGCAGGACAAGTGCCGATGCTCAGTTAGTGGGGCTGCCTGGGTGAAAACAAGGATATGTCCGTGTTCAGCCCCTTTATAATAATATACATTACAGGGCAGTTCTCAATAAAGCTGGTACACGAAGACCTGACGTAGGCTATAGAAGAGTACATCAGCTCATACAATACCAGATGAATTTCTTACCTTCTGCCTGGAGCGGGTCTGTCTGGTGGTTGCAGCAGGAGACACGTCCGGTGGGGTAATAAAAGATTCTACAAAGACAGAGAAATCACTTGTAGAACTGAAGAATTATAGATTTCTGGATCCAGCCAGAGATTATGACGGTGTCTATGATTTAAAGAAGAACTCCCGCAAAAAGGTTATTCTCTGACCTGTTAGAAAGGTGCATGATATAATCTGTAGTGATTGTTATTTCTTATCAGTGACTGTTTCTGTGAGTAAAACCTCTCTTCTTATTGTAGCTGGGTCATGTGACCAACTCCCTGACCTCCAGCTGACCCAGGACAGAAAAGCCAGTAACTGCTCTATTCATTCCTATGGGAGCCTCACTTTCAGTCTCATAGGAATACATAGAGAAGAAGACTTCCTGTCCACATAAGTCTCTGTGTGAGTTGGTGGGTCTAATTGCTGGTCACATGACACAGATAAGAAACTTCAGGATGATATAAGTCAAAAATTCAGACACTGGTAAGAAAATGACATTCACTACAGATTATATCATGTACATTTCTAGCAGGACATGGAATAAAATGTTTGTTGGGAGTTCTTCTTTAACGCAGTTGCCGTCACAATGCACCATACAGTTGGAGGACCACAACATCACATCCATGAGTTTGTATAGCGACAGCCCAAACTACAGGGGAAAACTTACTGCTTGTGTGTCCCACAAAAGAACAGAGCCCACTACTGATTTCAGCTCCTGTCCCTTAAAGAAGAACTCCCGCAAAAAATGTTATTCCATGTCCTGCTAGAAATGTACATGATGTAATCTGTAGTGAATGTCATTTTCTTCCCAGTAGCTGAATTTTTGAGTTATATCATCCTGTAGTTTCTTATCTGTGTCATGTGACTAGGAATTAGACCCACCAACTCACACAGAGACTTGTGTGGACAGGAAGTCTAATTTTCTATGCATTCCTATTGGAGCCTCACTTTCAGTCTAATAGAAATGAATAGAGCAGTGACTGGCTTCCTGTCCTGGGTCAGTTGGAGGGCAGGGAGTTGGTCACATGACCCAGCTACAAGAAGAGAGTGGAAACTCTCAATTACAGCCTCTGATAAGAAAATGACATTCACTACACATTATATCATGCACCTAACAGGTCAGAGAATAAAAAAATTTGCGGGGGATCTTCTTTAAGGAAGACCGGGCCATACAGTGCTCTGCTGCTATAGAGATTGCACTGATGGCCCGACCTTCCTTCCTTGGCTTCATGGGTGACCCATCAGTCAATCACAATGATCATGATGTGAGGCACATCCAAGTCTGAATGCATTCATTCTACATTATGAGAATACCCCGCCTCATATCTTGCTGGGCATCAAACGCTTCAATAACGCAGAAAGACAACTCTTACCATTTATAATATCTGCAGCCGCACTGATCTCATAAGGACCACACTCCTCTCTGTGCTCTGGGGGGGAAAAAAAAAAAATACAAATGGTCGGCCGTATCCAGTCTCCTCTTAACCAATAACGCTGTATATATACGGTGTTATGCGCCCCGGATGTATGGAGCGGGCCTCTGCAGTGACCCTGCTCCACACGCAATGTGTGCTGGCTGATCGCGGCACCTGTGACTGAAGGCAGAGGGATGTGGTTCCCTTTGTTTTCCGATCAGTGCTCCCGCAGTGAAATCGTGGGGCTCTGATCGGTTGCTATGGCAGCCTGGACACTGCTGAAGAGCTCCAGGCCTGCCAATGCAATCTCCATGCTGAGCTCTGCGCGAGGCACAGCTCAGCATGGAGAGTGTAACAATCCTATTCACCCTAATAGAGTGCAAAGCAGAGGGAATCAAAAGATCCTGTGTACTAGGCCCCTAAGGGGACTAATACTGTAAAACAAATAAAAATAAAAAAGTAAAAACACCAATATTAAAAGTTTGAATCACCCCCTTTCCCATTTTTACATATAATACATAAATAAAAACAAACATATCAGGTATCGCTGCATCCGCAACATGTCCGATTAAAAAAAACATTTTTTGTAAAAATCATGTGCAGCAAACGTCATAACAGGAAAAAAAAATGAAAAAAAACACAATTTGCCCTTTTTTTGTCATCTGGATTAACAGTGATCAAAACGTCGTATATAAACAAAAATGGTATCAGTAAAAACTACGGTTCGTTACGCAAAAAACAAGCCCCCATACAGCTCTGTAGACCGAAATGTAAAAAAGTTATGACTGTCAGAATATAGCAATGCAAATTAAATTTTGATGATATTTCTAAAGGTTTTTTAAGTAGTAAAATAAAAAAAACAAAAAATAAAAAAAAACTGTTCAAGTTTGGTATCATCGCATTCATATTGAGCCGCAGAATAAGGACGTCAGGTCATTTATAGTGCATAGTGAACGCTGTGATTTCAAAACTCTAAAAACCTTGGCGGGATCCTGTTTTTTTTCTTTTCTTCCAATTTTGATACTAAGAATTTTTTTCCTGTTTTCTAATACAAGTCATGTTAAATTAAATGGTGGCATTAAAAAAAAAAATGCATCTCGTCTCAGCAAAAATAAGCCCTCATATAGGTATGTGAACTGAAAAATAAAAAAAAGTTATGGTTATTGGAACGTGGGGAGGAAAAAAAAAAAAAAAAAAATGTAATGTAAAAATGAAAATAGGCCCGGTCTTTAAAGGGGTTCTCTGGGAATTGAGAAAATTAAGATACGTAAATATTACTTCATTCTAAAAATATTCTGAAATACCTGTCATTAGTTATAACGGATCGTTTTGTCTGGGGAGCAATCATTAGGAGAAATAAATTGTCCGCCATCCTATTGGTACACACAAAACCTGTCCTAATCACACAGGAGGACAAGTTACTTCAACACAATTAGCTATAGAGCTGCCTCATTCTCCTTTCCTACTTATCAGGGATTATGATCCTGAATAGTTTAATTTGATATTTAGCTGAATCTTTGTGGGAATGGAGTTCATGAGGAGACATGAAGTACAGAGAGGACGGACAGGACAGACTGTGGTAATGGAGACTGCATACAAGAGCTGCTGCTCATTATCCACATCCCCACCTCCTCTCTGTACTTCAGGTCTCCTAATGAACTCCATTCCTACAGAGATTTAGCTGAAGATCTTATCAGCTGTATTTAGGATCATAATCCCTGACAAGCAGAGCAGAGAGGAGGATGAGGCAGCTCTTTACCTCAGTGTTGTGAAGTAACTTGTCCTCCTGTGTGATCAGGACAGATTTTGTGTGCACTAATAGGACGGCGGCCATTTTGTTTTCTTCTAATGATTGCTCCGTGGACAAAACAAGCCATTATAACAAATGAAAAGGTATTTGGGAATATATTTATAATGAAGTATTTTCATTTTCTTAATTCCTGGAGAACCCCTTTAAGGGGTTAAGGGAATGTATCACACACATATGCCTTCACTAAATTCACTGATTAAAACCAGATATTCTAATCTGTGTCTTTATCACCACAGATTATTTGTGCCATCTCGCCTGAACACCTGTTAATACCATTGGTTTTACACATGGACCCTGCGGACGAGAGGTGATCATGACCTCAGTTAGAGAGAGTTGTGGGCATGCTCTGTGACCTGTGTAAAGGTCTTTTTGTAGTGAGGGGGAGCACATAAGTTGTGAACATCAACTATTGTGAATGGTGCTCTCTCTGTATATATTATTGAAATCCTGCCTGTGATGATAATGAGATGACTGCTTAGAAGCAATCTCTACAGAATAGAAGTGTCAGCTAGGGCTGGGCGATTAATCGAATTAATTCGCCAATTGCAAGCCTCACGATTTTATTTTTTAGGAAAATCGTGAATTCGATTTTCCTAAAATGGCGCCCGACATATAAAATAATAAAAAAAATCTCTCACCTGTCCTGCGCCGCGGCTCCGCTCCGGCGCTCCTCTTCTTCTCCGGGGCCGCGCTGTACTGTCCTGACCGCGTACAGCGTCAGGACGTAGTGCGCGCACTCTGACCGGACGCTGCACGCAGTCAGGTGACAGTGCAGCGCCGGGAGAAGAAGAGGGGCGCCGGACGTGGAGTGGAGCCGCGGCGCAGGACAGGTGAGATTTTTATTTTTATTATTATGATGGTGGCGGCACACTGGGCTGATCTGAGGTCTAACTAATCTAAGAAAATCGAGGAGAGGAAAAAAAAAAAAAAAATTTTTTTTTTTTTTACCATATCGCCCAGCTCTAGTGTCAGCCTACTATTAGGTTTAGCAATCAGTGTAAAAACTGCAGGATTTCATATTTATTCCCTATAACCCATGAGCCACACGTACCTGGCAAAGAGGAGGATGCTGGAGAGTCGCTGTCCGAGGAGGCAGCATCAAAGCACAAAGAGACAGGCTGAAGGGTCTCCTCCTAGACGAGAGCACAAAGAACAGCCCAGCTGTCAATAAAGTCATACACTTCCTGGAGGAATAACAGAGGAACAATGCAACACACAGTTCCCATACAAAAAAGCTCCAGGATTGTTATTAATGGAGAATGTAAGAATTTACTATAAAAGACACATTAGGAGAACGGTCCTCTCTAAACAGAGCCCTGTCTGGAGCAGTGGGCACAGCCGTCTCACCCCGCACACCCACCTCGTCATCGAAGTCTGGCTGTGGCACTGGAGCACCGGCAGACGGGCTCTGGCAGACGGATTCTTCCGCAGATGGAGTGGCATATAATTTATGGTAATTATATGGTGTACTGCCACGGCGTATGGGGGTGTTAGCCGGGAGGGTTTTGTCAAAGAGCTCAGGGCTCAGCTCCCTTCCAAAGGTCACCCTCTTCTTCATCTTCACCGAATCTACAGGTTTATTATTAATATCTGCAAGAAAATATATATATATATATATATGAAACACTGAGTAACTGGAAACTATTTCCCCTTTGTGCTGATGCAGAGTTACAGCTTGTACAGTATTCTAAGCTAGAACCACATTCACAGCGCTGCAAGCTTCAGAGCTGAAATCATGCTGATTAATACACACATATAAATTATATATATTTACAACCGCTGAACAACTCTGTTGACAAAGGCTAAAAAATAAATGTTGGAACTCTTTATTCCCAAGTTTATTAAACTCAAGGGCATCTGTCAGCAGTTTTGTACCTATGACACTGGCTGACCTGTTACATGTGCACTTGGCAGCTGAAGACATCTGTGTTGGTCCCATGTTCACATGTGCCCGCATTGCTGAGAAATATGGTGTTTTATTAAATGCAAATGAGGCTCTAGGAGCAATAGGGGCGTTACCATTACACCTAGAGGCTCTGCTCTCTCTGCACTTGGATTGACAGGACCAGACCGTGTAAATGTGTTCACACTTGGTCGAAGTACAGAGGACGCGGCAGTTTCAGAGAGAGCAGAGCCTGTAGGTGTAACGGTAACGCCCCCGTTGCTCCTAGAGGCTAATTTGCATATATTAAAACATTTTTCTCAACAATCCTGCTTACACTGAAATAAGAGGCCGGATGGCACAGATATCAGTAGGTTCCCATCACCTTCCTGTGGTTTATAGGCAGAAAGGATTTTGAACAATATATTTGCCAAGTGCCCCAATAGAACTTCCTCCAACACCGCCCCCCCCCCCATTTTAGGGGGTAAAAAAAAAAAAAAAAAAAAAAAATGTCTTGTTCACACTGATAAGAGGTGAATGTAGTTTCCTTAATCTACTGAATATTACAACCTTTATGTCTGACCAAACCAAGTGTCAAATAATAAAGTGTGAGCTCCTCACCATCGTCTGCTTCTTCATGTAGTGAAAACAGATCTCTGTCCTCCTCTGGGAACCCGAGCTGTGGAGGAAATACAGAGAACATGGACTTACGGCACTTCTACACAGACATTGGTTTTCCTCTGTAGAGTGGCTCCCTGGCCTCCGGCTGTGAAGGGTGCTTCACCATGAAGCAATGCAAGTCCATCCACAGTATGAAGGGAAAACTAAGGAGACATTCTTAAAGGGGTTCTACAGTTCTTTTAAACTCTGGATAGATCATCAGCATCTGATCGCCAGGGGATCTGACACCCCCACCGATCAGCATTTGAGAAGTGCCGCGGCCTTCTCTGTGTTTACCTCAGGCCCAGGGACGTCATGACTAATATCACAGGCCTAAGCTCCATTCAGGTGAACAGCGCTTAGCTCCGCCCAGGCCAGTGATACTAGTTGTGACATCACTGGGCCTGCGGTAAACACAGAGAAGGCCGCGGCGCTCCTGCAGCACCACTGACTTCTCAAACAGCTGATCGGCGGGGGTCCCGAGTGTCAGACCCTGGCTGATCATATGCTGATGATCTATCCAGAGGATAGATCATCAGTTTAATAGAACTGCAGAACTCCTTTAAAGGGAACCTGTCAGCTCCGAAACACCCCCTGAGCTAGAGTAAGCAGTGTATAGTGTAACTGATGCTGAATCCGAATATGTAAGTTTTATCTTCATACTCACTTCCATTCCGACGCTGTGTTCCCACAAACCTGCAGTAAAATGCACTCATTGGACTCCAGTGCTCACTCACATAATGGAGAGGACTCAAAGAAGAGTCCTGTCAATGTATTTTACTGCTGGTTTGTGGGAGCACAGCGTCAGAATGGAAGTGAGTATGAAGATAAAACTTACATATTCGGATTTAGCATCCACTTACACTATACACCACTTACTCTAGCTCAGGGGGTGTTTCGGAGCTGACAGGTTCCCTTTAAGCTGGACATACACATTAGTCTATGGCCAACACTGTAATGTATGTGGGGGGGGTTGTCTGCTATTGAATGTGTATGGCCGCCTTCAGGATGGACGTCCCAAAGGTCAGACCCCATGAAGTGATGGTATACCCTAGCACTATGCCTCCACTTTACTATATGGAATACCACTAGTGTTGAAACCACAAGTTCGCTCAAGTTAGGCGCACAAGGTTCAGGTTATCTAACAATTCCATTACGGTCCATGGTAGCGGAATCCATAACGTAATTCTTAGATAACCCGAACCTTGAACGCCCAACTTGAAACCACAAGTTCGCTCATCACTAGATACCACTCAACCACTATACTTTCAGACACGGTATTATATACATGAAATAACTGTCTGAACTGCTAAACGTGGCGGATGTGAAAACGCATCAATTTGTCACTCACCCGAAAATGGAAAAAATCTCTTCTCGGAGTCTTCTTCAGCGCAGGTTTAAGGACAGGTCCAGAGGAGGCTTCTGTCTTCAGAGATTGCTCCGGTTCAGGAGGACTCACACCTGCAAACATCACCTTCCTTTTACGGGATCTCGAGGTGTCTGGTAACATTTGGGGTTCATCAGTCAGCACCTCCGCTGTAATATGAACATGAAAAGTAGAGATTGTATACAGCCCCTGAGGTAGGGCGAGAGTGGGGGCGTCCCACCTTCCCTGAAGATCAGTTACCACTATAGTGAAGACGCCCAATGTCAGGCATATCAGTCTTTTGCTTAAAAGAGTTTTCCAGAACTTTCAAACTGATAGGCAGTAAGTATCAGACTGGTGGATGTCTGACCCCCAATACCCCACCAATCTGCCGTAGTGACTATGCCTCGTATTGCAACTCAGTCCCATTCACTTCAATGGGCGTGAGCAGCAGTACAAGAAACACCAACTACAAGATTGAAGGTGTTGTGATGAGCCTCATCAGGCCCAGCACCTTACATCAGATGATCAGTGGGGGCGGCTGAAATCAGACTCCCTACAGATCTGATACTGATGGTCTGTTCTAAGGGCAGGTCATCAATATCAGATCAGTGGGGGTGGGGGTGGGGGAGGGTCACGTGTCTTGTCTGGAATTTTTATACTGATACCCTATCCTCAGGAGGATTGGCGGAGGTACAAGTCCAGGCACCACCACCTGGAAGAGGCCGCAGCAGTCAGTTAGCGGATAGCCCTCTTCCTAGACCATGTGACATCACATTCTTCAGTCAGCTGACCTCTGCGCAGTTCAGTCCCATTCAAGTGAAAGCTGCGAGGAGGCTTCCTCAAACAGCTGATAGGTGAGGTATATCGGGAGTCGGACCCCCAAACATCTGATATTGATGACCTACCCTGAGGATAGGCCATCAGTATCGAATTCCTGGAGAACCCCACTGAGCAGCAGCCGCCGGCACCAATATTGGGCGTAGTCAGAAGCAGAAGGCCCTGTCCACTGTGTACAGACCATGCTGGAGCAGTGCAGCTTCATCCCCATTGAACGGAAAACCCCTTTAAGCGGGTCGTCTCATATCAACGATTATGGCATATCCTTAGGAGGTTTCAAATGTCAGGTGTGGGTCCCACCTGTGGGACCTCCTCCTGTCTCCAGAATAGAAGTAAAGGGGAGCAGCTGCGCATGCACAACCACTATCCAGTCATCACTATGGGACGTCAGAAAATAGCGGCTATATTTGGAACTCCTACAGCGATGGAGGGCAGGCCGTGCATGCGCAGTGTGCTCTCCTTCACTATGCCTCGTTCTGGAGATAGAAGCAGGATACGGAGGTGAGACCTAAACCTATCTGACATTTATGGCATATCCTAGCGATATTCCATACATATTAAGGTGGGACTTTTAAATAAGAAACACCAGAGATGGATCAGCTCACCCGACTTGCTGGGGTCTTCAGTCAGCGGTCTTGATGCTACAGTGCAGTCACTTTCCAGGGTCTTCTCTGGCACTGGTTTCTGCTAGAATAAAGGAGGAGGCCTGACTTAGACTCATGAGGTCGGGCAGAATATTTCCAGTGTTACAGAACACGTCCATCTTAAAGGGGCATTCGCACAACCAGCAGCGTCTCTCACTGTCATATACATGTAAATTATAAATGCATTCAATCACCAGAAGCTGGTACCTGGAGGTTTCTACCTGGTTACTCCTCCCTCCCTTTGGCTGAGCACACATGGTGAGATGTGCCGTTTCTATAGCAGCTGTCACCCTGTGCAGTCCCCGGGCATGAACTACGTAGATTACATATGGAGCTTTCATTAAAGGGGTATTCCCATCTCACAAATGTAGTTTGTATAGATAGATATAGCCATACCGATATTATTACTAATAGAATGTATTTATATAAAATGTACCGTTTAGAAGATTTGCCTATTTGTATATCCATTGTCCCACACACATCAATCAGGCCGTTGCCCCTGGTTACGACCACCATGGCCATGTAGTAGTGGTGGCTGGCTTGCTCCTTTTCAAACCTGCTCTGAGGTAACTGCTGCATTGTGAACACACATTACATGATCATGCGCAGACACATCTTAGGGTACTTTCACATCTGTGTTTTGGATGCTACCTGTCCAAAACGCAATGGTCAGGATCCGTCCAAAACGCAGACTTTATAAACGGATCCTGCTCCATAGAGATGAATTGATCTTGGAACAGGATCCGTTTCGGAAGCGCAGGCAAAAATGCTACAACCCTAAGATGTGTCTCCACATGCTCATGTAATGTGTGTTCACAATACAGCAGTTACCACAGAGCGGGTTAGAACAAGAGCAAGCATCTTTCTGGTGCACGAATATCACCATCCCAACTGTTGATGGGAGGACATGTGACCACTGCAGCCAATCACTGGCTGCAACAGTAACCTGCTCCCCATGCATCATGTGACCATTCGTTGTGACACGAGTCACCGCCGCAGTCAGTGATTGGCTGCAGTGGTTACGTGTCCTTCCATCAAAAGAATGTGCACCAGGAAGCTGAAGATCGGGCCGGGGAGCAATAGAGACCGACCCAGGCAACAGGGAGCAGGTAAATATGATCACCACCGCGGATCGGCCACTCTGGGAGGTCTGATATGATTATGGATAACCCCTTTAACATATGGAGACAGCAACATTCATCCATAGTCAACCCCATTCTACAAGGCAGTCTTTGTAACACATTAAAGGGGTGTTCCACAGGATAGGTGCTGGTTGCAGAGGTGGACTTGTACCCCCCCCCCCCCC
Source organism: Rhinella marina (assembly GCA_900303285.1). Lineage (NCBI taxonomy): Eukaryota > Metazoa > Chordata > Amphibia > Anura > Bufonidae > Rhinella > Rhinella marina. Next base: position 8,804 of record ONZH01005434.1, on the reverse strand, counting down.
CCCCCCGACTTCTGCATCCAGGTACACCAGGATTGTAGGGGTGGCTGCACGTCACTGGCTCTGTTCATGAACATCTATGGGAGTTACAAAAGTACACACCTCCAGTGGTTGTGCCGGACCGGATGCTGCTGAGGTTTTGTGTAACTCGCTGGATATGCCCAGATCTGAAGGGTCACATATTTTCTTCCTTTTTTCTGGGGGCTCAGATGTCCCCTCTCCTAGAACAGGGAAAGAGGTCAACAGCAAACACATTATCATGGAGGCAGCATCCTTAAAGGGACTGTGTTGAAAATGCAGATTGTTACAGAGCAGAGGAAGAGGAGCAGATTCAGCAGGACTTGTAAATCATACACTTTAACATCTGTTCATTCTGGTCTCAAGAGTCATCCTGGACACCCTTTAATCTCCTGTTAAGCTCAGCCCATTAGCTCTTCACCAGAGATCAACTAAAGAAGTGGTGGCCTTCATCTGCAGCTTCAGAGGGGAGGTCCCTGCTGCAGCCAGCTATCATACAGCCAGACAAGACAGTGAGGAGGAGTAAGGTGGACATGGCCGAGTTCCTGGGACACAGAAGGTCTTAGTTCTAACTGTAATAGGAGACCAAACAGGCCCAAAGGGGAAGAGGAGATGAAAGAAGCGCAGAGTTTGCATTTGCACCTTTTATCTTTAGTGTTTTATTTTAAAGAGGACCTTTCACCTCTCCTGACATGCCTGTTTTAATATCTTCATGCATTCCCCACGTAATAACAATTCTGGAACATCTATTCTTATGTCTCTATGTTGTGCCATTCCTTTATTATTTGCACTAGAAGTTATGAATGAATTGCTATTTGTCTTCAGTAAAGGAACAGAGAGGAGGTAACAAGTTGGGGGGGTGTACCTGCACAGACTGACTCTAGCCAATCAGTGCTGTCATGTTTAGACTGTGCAGGTACACACCCCCAACTGGTCACCTCCCCTCTGTTCCCTTACTGAAGACAAATAGCAATTCATTCATAACTTCTAGTGCAAATAATAAAGGAATGGCACAACATAGAGCCATAAGAATAGATGTTCCAGACTTGTTATTACATGGGGAATGCATGAAGTAAAACAGTCATGTCAGGAGCAGTGAAAGGTCCTCTTTAAGACAACCGCTCATTTTCTATGTGTAGTCGGCCTTTAACCTCACCAACTTGCTCTGGCCTCACCTCTCCCAGATTTCAACTCCTCGACTTCTGAAAATCCTGGAAATGACAATTTTCCCTCCGTTTCCTCAACCGCCTGGAAAGCATTCCGGAAAGCGGCGATTTTTTCTCTTAGTAAGGAGTTTCGTGGAGACGAGAATGGATTACCCTGGGAAGACAACGGAAAAAATGATAATTACACTCTCCGGGAATTTAATGTACTGGAGCCTCCGACAGCACCACAGAGAGAGAGGATCCACCTCCAGGGAGGAGACATCTACGAAATAAAAGGCAGAGACTCTTCCCACGTCAGTGGTTTACAGAGCACTAGAGGAATGCTGACCGAGAGCTAAGAGGTACACACACCCCTAAACAAAATAAATCCTGACCTATCCTGAGGATAGCTCGTTAGCTTTTCCAGGAGAACCCCTATAACATCTCCGATGTTTCCTATCTTGGGAAAGATGACAATTACTCTTACCGGTAATTTGATTTCCCGAAGTCTCCACAACGGCACTGACAGGAGCTTGAACCCGCCTCCAGAGAACAGGAAACAACAGCGGAAGCCCAAATAAAAAGACACCTCCTCCATCCATCTTCAGTTAGTATCAGAGACCGAAGACAAACAACATATAAAGAAAGAGCAGCCAACTATACAATAATATCAGTGGCTATATAACTTCTAATAAATGTGAAAACAATACCAACTAAATATAGTAGCATGTGTGTTTTGTTTTTGTTTTTGTTTTTTTTGGGGGGGGGGGGGGGGAATTAACTCAGTGCCGTTGTGGAGACTTCGGGAAATCAAATTACCGGTAAGAGTAATTGTCATCTTTCCCTATCGTCTCCACACCAGCACTGACAGGAGAAATAACAGAGATCCACTAGGGAGGGACCACTGCTGAAAGGACTTTACGTCCAAACGCAAGATCCTGATTGGACATGACATCAATCTTGTAATGCCTGAAGAAGGTCATGGGATAAGACCATGTGGCAGCCTTACAGATTTGGTCTATGGATGCCGCTCCTCGCTCTGCCCAAGAGGCGGACAAAGCCCTGGTGGAGTGAGCTTTTATACGTAATGGGGGAGCCAGGCCTTTCTCTTCATAACAGAGGATGATGGTAGCTTTAATCCAACATGCTATGGAAGCTTTAGAAGCCCCTAACCCTTTGTTTTTTCCCTGGAATTGTAGGAGAAGGTGATCAGACTTCCTAAAAGGAGTCTGTTACTTCCAAGTATTTTAAAAGACATCGCCTGACGTCCAGGTTGTGATATTCTCTTTCTTGCTGAGAGGTGGGGGAGGCACAGAAAGATGGTAATACAATGTCCTGCTGGCAATGGAACTTGGAGAACATTTTTGGTAGGAAGGCCGGGGAATGACGAAGGATGACCCTGTCATCCAGAACAGAAATATAAGGCTGTTTACACGAGAAGGCCTGGATTTCACCGATCCTCCTTGCGGTGGTGATGGCGATGAGGAAGGTAGTCTTGAATGTCAACAATTTGATAGACAGGTTTGAGATTGGCTCAAAGGGGTGAGACAAAATGACTGAAAGGACTAGACTCAAATCCCAGGGAGGAACATGCACAGAAAAACAGGGTCTTAATCTACTTGTTCCCTTTAAAAATCTAATTATTAACGGGTTTTCAGCCAACCTAATGTCCATAAAAGCGCTTAATGCTGAAACCTGGACTTTTAGTGTACTGGTTCTCAACCCCTTATCAAACCCTGCCTGGAGAAAGTCTAAAATTAATCCTATATCCAGAGGCTCAAGGGGGTCCCATCTGGTACCTGCAAAGGTTAAGAAAGCTTTCCAGAAACGTAGATATATTTTGGAAGTAATTTGCTTTCTACTATGCAGAAGTGTAGAAATAACTGCATTAGAAAAACCTCTTTTCTTCAACAATCCCCGCTCAACCTCCAAGCAGCCAACTGGAGTACATGAATCCTTGGGTGCAGAACTGGGCCCTGCTGTAAGAGGTCCGGGATAAGGGGTAGCATCCAATGTTTCTCTATTGCAAGAGCTTGTAGAAGGGGAAACCAAGCCCTCTTGGGCCAGTAAGGGGCGATCAAGATGACTTGAGCCCCTTCCTTCCTGACCTTCATGAGGGTATGTGGAATTAAAGTGAATGGAGGGAATGCATAAAGTAGCCCCTCTGGCCATGGTAGTGAGAGGGCATCCATCCTGTCTGGAATCTTTTGGTGGCAGATTGAGAAGAAATCTTTTAGTTTCTTGTTCTGTGGAGAGGCAAATAGGTCCCAGACCGGAGGCCCCCATCTTTGCACTAACTGGAGAAAAACTTCCTGGTTTAATGCCCATTCACGCTCTCTTACTGTCTGCCTGCTGAGATAGTCCGCCAAGGTGTTCTCTTCCCCTTTTAGATGCAGAGCCGATAGAGATCTCACATTGCTCTCTGCCCATCCGAAGATCTTTCTGGATACTGCTGAAAGAGAGCGGCTCCTTGTGCCTCCTTGTCGATTTAAAAAAGGCTCTGTCACTAGGTTTTAACCTATGTATTTAAATACATAGGTTAAAACCCCTTAACTAGTACAGTTATAACATACCTTTATTGCAGAGTACAGCGCAGCGGTTGTGCTGAAAAACCAACTTAAAACTCTATGCTAATGAGCCTTCGGGCCCGAGGCTCTCCCCGATGCCAACGTCCACGCCCCTCTGGAATTTGATTGACAGCGCTAGACCGTTTGGTCTAGCACTGAAATCCGGCGCCTGCGCAGTCCGATCGCCGGATTTCAGCGCTAGACCAAACGGTCTAGCGCTGTCAATCAAATTCCAGAGGGGCGTGGACGTTGGCATCGGGGAGAGCCTCGGGCCCCGGGGGGCGGTGAAGAAGCGGTGCTCAGGAAGAAAGAGCCCGCCCCCCGGTGATCCGAAGGCTCATTAGCATAGAGTTTTAAGTTGGTTTTTCAGCACAACCGCTGCGCTGTACTCTGCAATAAAGGTATGTTATAACTGTACTAGTTAAGGGGTTTTAACCTATGTATTTAAATACATAGGTTAAAACCTAGTGACAGAGCCTCTTTAAATAGGCAACTGTGGTAGAATTGTCAGAAAACACCTTCACATGTTTGTCCAACAGGATTGGTTGGAGTTTTTGTAGTGCATTCCAGACTGCCATCAATTCTCTTAGGTTCGAGGAGGAAGATGAAATTTCTGGAGTCCAGACGCCTTGTACCACCAAGTCTAGAGCATGAGCGCCCCAGCCTCTGCCGCTTGCGTCCGTGGTGACAGACACCACATTCTCTGGGCGCCACAGAACCCCTGTTTGAAGATGTCTTCTTATTACCCACCAAGCTAAGGACTTTTTTACTTGGAATGGGATGGTTACAGATCTTTCTAGGGAGGTCTGGCTTCTGTCCCAGGTGGTCAGGAGAAACGTTTGTAAGCATCTGGTATGGGCTTGGGCCCAGGACACTGCGGGTATGGTGGAGGTTAGGAGACCCAGGAGGCGCATGATCTCTCTTAAGGTAATTCTGTGCCTTACACAGAATTGGTTTACCGCAGTCACAACCCTTTCCTGCTTCTCCAAGGGAAGAAAGGAGCATGTCTTCTGAGAATCTAACAGGATTCCTAAGAACACCCTTTGCTGGCTGGGACATAGCTCTGATTTTTCTATGTTTAACATCCATCCTAACGAGAGAAGGGTCTGCTTTAGGATCTCCATGTGGCTGACTAGCTGTGAAATCGAGTCTGCCGCCAGGAGAAGGTCGTCTAGGTAAGTGATCACCAGGATACCTTTTTGATGTAAATGACCTACCACCTCTCCCATGATCTTTGAAAATATCCGAGGGGCGCTGGAGAGCCCAAATGGAAGAGCCTGGTATTGGAAATGGGAGAGCTGACCTTCAGGAATACCGCAAACCGAAGATACTTTTGGTCCTCGTGGCGAATTGGCACATAATATGCGTCCGCCAGATCGATCGTGATCATGTAGCAGTTCTGGGAGAGGAGATTTATAGCAGATTTTATCGTCTCCATCTTGAACTTCCTGTACAGGACATACCTGTTCAGGAACTTGAAGTTGAATATCATCCTGAACTTGCCGCTTGGTTTTTTTATGAGGAAGAGGGGGCAATATACACCTCTGGTTAATTGTTCCTCCGGGACCGGCACAATGACCCGCTTGGCCAGTAACTCCTCCACTTCTGATTCCAGAGCTGACTGTTTTGAGAGATCTGGTAACATTTTGTTAATCATATACCTTTCCGATGGTCTGGAAGAAAACTCTATTTTGAAACCTGAGATGATTTGTTCTATAACCCAGGGGGAGGCTTTTATGGATTCCCAGGCCTGACTGAACTGGATGAGCCTGCCCCCTACCGGATACATGGCGTCATTGGGATTTCTTTGAAGTGGCTTCTGAATTAAACAGAAACCCCTTGCCTTTGCCTCTAGAGGCCTGCCATCTAGAGGAATCCCTCTTTTTCTGGTCTTGCCTGAACTTCCCCTGGGGGCGAAAACTCCTCCTTTGTTGAAAAAACCTGGACTCAGTGGGAAACCCTTTTTTCTTGTCTGAGGCTTTATCCAGAATGTCGTCTAGCGAGGAACCAAATAGACGATCGCCTTCACAGGGTATAGCACAAAGGCGGCTTTTAGATCCCGTATCCCCAGACCAGGACCTCAGCCAGATGGCTCTACGAGTGGCATTGGAGAGCGCAGTGGATCTAGCAGATAGTTTTACTAAGTCTGCCGAGGCATCGTCCAGGAAATTAGAGGCTTGTTTTAGGACCGGCAGGGAGGCAATTATCTCATCTCTAGGAGTCCCTGCTGACAGGTGGTTTTCCAGCTGATTAAGCCACAGGGATAAGGATCTGGCCGTGCAGGTGGCGGCAATGGCAGGACAAAACATTGCCGCCCCCGTCTCCCAGAATTTTTTAAGGAGCCCCTCACACTTCTTGTCTATGGGGTCCTTCAAAAGTCCCATATCCTCAAAGGGGAGCGAGGATTTTTTGGAAATTCTCGCCACTGGGGCATCAATTCTGGGTGTTTTGTCCCAAGTGTCACAATCTGCGTCAGAGAAAGGGTATTTACGTTTGAAGGCTCTAGATATATTAGCTCTTCTCTCAGGGTCCTTCCATTCTCTTGCAATAGTTTTTTTGATATTTTCATGGACGGGAAAGACGCGTTTTTTCTTCTCTCCCAGCCCCTGAAACATCTGATCCTGTACGGACATTGGCTCCTTCACATCCTCCAATTTCATGGTTGCTCTGACGGTTTTTAATAAAGATTCAGTGTCGTCAGGAGAGCATAATGGACGTCCAGAACCCTCATCTGAAGAATCTGAATCATTGTGGGATAGGAGTTCCCCTTCATCCATCTCAAACACATCTAGAGGAGGTTCAACCGACTTAGAGGAGGACGGCCGAGGGGATGATGGTATAACGCGCTGTTCAATAGCCGAATTAACCTCTTCCCTGATGAGAGATCTTAAATTGTCCAGGAAGGCGGGCGATTCCTCCGTCACCACTTTCTCTGTACATTTTGAACACAACGGTTTTTTATAAGCATGGGAAAGGGTCTTTCTACAGACAGCACACTTTCTTTTTGCTGGTTCACCACTTGACGTTTTTGCCGATGCAGACTCTCTGGCCTAAGAAAACAGAGCCAGAGAGAAGATCAGAACCAGGCAAATTAAGAGGTTAACCCTCAGGTGGTGAGTCAGGACCAACACATGGAGGTGGTCACTTACCGGGCTGAGGGCCTTGCAGGGATCCACAGGTCTGCGAGAGGCATCTTGTTCAGTGGAGGACATCCTGGGTGCCAGAAGGTGCAAGTAACACACCTTCAGCCGGGAACACAGCAGCATTTTATGTTTCAAACTTTTTATTGAAAAATTTTTCAGTAATTAAACATTGAGTTCAGTTCAATCTGCTAGTGCATTCAGTCCATTGACAGGGAAATCCCAGTTGGTACACTGGGTCAATGACCATATAACAAAATCTAGCAGTAAAGCTTCACAAACTTTAGAGCTTATCAGGCCCTATATGTCATAATGGAGCTATAAAGTAAATACAACCGAAAATAAGACAAGATAAAGAAAAGTAAACATAACCAAATAAAACAATCAATAAAAACGTACGGTACAATCCTCAGGACTAGAGAACCAGTACTGGACACCTCTTTGTCAGGGTTTACAATGAGAATCGTTGGATGGATGATGAGTGAGGTGAGGTATATTCAATCCAAAGGCCCCAGTTGGCAATGAATTTGGCCATTGCCTGTTCCTTGTAAGCCCACACTTTCTCATATGAGCATGACATGTTGACTCTCTCCATTATTTCTGCAACTGCCGGGATATGATCAGTCTTCCAATATTTGGACAGAGTTAGTTTGGTAAGTAGAAATAGAAAAGCAATCGGAACTCTACATCTGACCGGGATTGCTTTCATGCCCATGAATAATAGAGCCCAGTAAGGCGATTGTTCAATTATAATGCCACAGAATTTGGAGGCAACTGCAAAGATCTCTTCCCAGAGTCCAGCTATCTTGGGACATGACCATAAAATGTGTAGGAGGGTGCCTTTCCCTCCACAATTCGCAGCACAAGTGGAGGCGCCAGGGTACATCCGGCTCAGCCTGTCAGGAGTAAAATACCATCGCAGACACGTTTTGACCGCTGCTTCGTAGAAGGAAGCACATTTAAAGGTGGATGTGATGAAGCGAAATGCCGATACCCAATCCAGAGCTGGCACCTCCACCTGGAGCTCCTTCTCCCAGGTCAATAGGGGGGATGTTTTAGAAAAGGAGGCTTTCATGCCTAAGGCTTGATATATAGGTTTGAGCCCTCTTGTGGTGACTCGGGGCTCCAGTGGAGTGGACCAGGCTGCAATCAGAGCTGCGCTAGCTGATATCTGAAAAGGAGTTCTCTCTGAAGTACGTGCCTATCTGCAAAAATTTGAAAAAGTCATTTTGGGTATAGAGAAATTCTTGTTGTAGTTCTGCAAAGGATTTTTAAATACACCTTCTCTATAGAGCTGAGACAAACATCGAGACCTATCTGCGCCAGTTCCTTAAATCAGTGTCAGGAAGATGAATTCAGCAGTGCAGAGGAGAGCAGTGCAGTAGTGGGAAAGTAGTACAAAGCACTTATGGTGATATGCACGCCAGTAGTCTAGGGAGATCTGAACTAAAGAAGGCAGTTGCGGAGTTGGGGCGGAGAGACATTCAGGGAATTGATAAGTAAAGCCTAAGGTTCTGCGTGGGTGACAAGCCCGCTCTATCTCCAGGGTACATCTTCCGCAATCCACCAACGCCTTAGAGCTGTACTTGTGAAGCTAAAAAATAGTCCCGCAGATCAAGCAGCATTTAAATGCTGTGACCCGGGCACTCAGGCACCGCCCACGCCTCCGGAGCGCACGCCGCCGCATCCAGGACTTCCGGCTCATTCAGATGACGAGCCGGAAGTGACGCCGGACGCGGCGTTCAGACGCGCTCTGCACGGGATCCTCCTGCCCACAGAGGATTCCCCCCTCGCCGGAACCTTCCGACCCCTCGCAACAGCGGGGATGCCCAGAAGCGGACTTACACCGGAGGACAGAGAAGGAGAGCCCGCGCTCCACCCGCAACCTCCGTCCCTGCTCACCCTCCCGAGGTAAGACGCCGGGAAGGATACAGGCT